>JAXGGA010010169.1:0-48084 GCA_038373865.1 Uloborus plumipes
AAAAGCTAGAGAATGTGGATCTGTTGTGAAGACTGTGTGCGCATATTTATTCCACATCCCGAAGCTTAGCTTTGAATCTGCAGATTATGTTAGTTTGATAGACTGGAACAATTACAAAATAACGCCTCCACCAGTTCTCCTCAATGTTCCTTCAGACTATCTTCGAAATATGTTGGTTGTTGGAGTTTCATGCGAAAAATGGAAGTTTATTCAATTCCCTTGCCCCACACAGGCCGATAAACTCATCTTGAAGTTAGTTTCGAAGGCATCAAATCAAGTATATCAAGTATGCGGCCAAGAGAAAAGAGACGAGTTTAGTTTGGCTGTTTTAAAATCACCCAGCAATATGCCTGCATTACAGCATAAAAGTGATTACAAATTACAGCTATACATGATATCTCTCTAACTGTAAATTCTAAAGCGTGAACTGTACATTATGAAGTTTTTAAAATGCATAATGGATGAGATTTAAACCCACTTTGCAATTTTTTCTTTAATGCGTAGAAATCTATATGAAAAATGCAGTTATAATTGTTTGAACATTTGTCTTGAGATATTCTATATTCTGCATAAATACTTTAATTTCCAATCGACCTTATTTCTACATCAAATTAGATTATAAATAAAGACCTCTCTTTTGGGCTCTTTTATTAAAATCTTTAAGGCTCTTTTACCTAAAATTCAAGTCTTTTGCCATAGCGGAAGACATTTTCTCAGAGTCACGAAATTTTGCTCTGATATTAATCTTTTGGGTTCTTTTAAGTGAAATTCAAGTCTTTTGCCATAGCAGAAGACATTAACTTAGAGTTCCGAAATTTTGCTCTGATATTAGCGTTAGGAAGTCACACATTTTTTGCACTAATTCTTAACATTCGGTTAAATTTAAAATATTTTGTAGATTTTCTCTTTTTTCGATTTTTTCCCAAAAATCTCCAAATTTCAAGCCTCTTGCCAGAGCAGAAGGCATTAACTCAGAGTCAAGAAATTTTACCCAGTAATTAGTGTTGGGGAGTCACAAATTTTCCGCACTAAGGCTAAGTGCTCTGTAGAAATTAGATTTTTTCGGGACACCCTATAGCCCATGTCTCGCAGAGCAGCAGGCAATAATGTTGGTGCCGTAATGGCAGGCTACCGACATTATTGCCTGCTTATCGACTTATCGTGCTATCGACTTATATGGCAGTACCATATAGACCACAGCAGACGTGCGGACGACTTGACTTGAGCTTCTGAGGACCTTCCTGTTTTTCCGCAGAACTTCAGTGATGACACTTGCACAGGCTTCGTTTGAAGTTCTGCAGTCCTTATTTGGGCAACAGAACTTAAGCTACGAAACTTGCAGTACACATTCGTTATTCAAATAATGTTTTCAACGATTATTTTTTTCCGCATGAAAATTGCGGGAACGCAAACTTAGTCTGAAATTCTGCGAGCCTTCACATTTTGGCCGCAGATCTTAAGTGACGAAGCTTGCGGTAGGTACACAAATCAATTCTTCAAATTATGTTTGAATAAATTTTTTCACAAAAGAGTCGCAGGGGCGCAGATTTTCAATTGAAGTTTTGCAGGTCTTCACATTTTATCCGCAGAACTTCAGTGACGACACTTTGTTTTTCTATTAGATATTCAGTTATGTTTAAAACCATGTTTCCTCATGAGGGAATCGCGGGAACGCAAGCTTCGCTTGAAATTCTTCGGGCTTTCACATTTTGGCCGCAGAACTTCAGTGACGAAGCGTGTAGTACAAATAGTTTTTCAAATTATGTTTAAAACAATTAATTCTTCCGCTTTAAAGAGTCGCGGGGAGCGGAATTCGTTTGAAGTTCTGCGGGGGGCCTACACATTTTATCCACAGTGAGGATAAAACGTGTAGGCTTGTGTTATGTGTATTATGTCAAATTTTCTTTGCAACAATAAATCGTTACTCATCAATAAATGGTTGGGGGGGGGTGTTCGCTTGAAGTTCTCTTTGCGTTTTGACTGCAGAACTGCTGTGATGAATCTTATAGAATAAATTAAGATTTCAAATAATTTTTCCTGCGGAAGAATCGAGGGGACACAAGCCACGTCTGTAGTTCTGCGGGCCTTATCATTTTGACCGCAAATTAGTTATTCAGATTGTATTAAAAACAATTTTCCGGTGAGAGAATTGCGGGGGCAAAGTTTGTTTAAAGTTCTGCAGCATTTCACATTTGCCGCAGAATTGCACTTACGGAACTCGCAGTGAAAATTATTTATTCAAATGATGTTTAAAACAATTTTTTCGCGTAAGAGAAAAGCGGGGTGGAGGGGGAGGGGAGTCTCCTTTCAAGTTTTTCGGGGTTTCACATTTTGGCCGCAGAATTTCTGACGGAGCTTGAAGTAAAAATAGTCATTTAAATTATTTTAAAACAATTTTTCCGCTTGAGAGAATCGCGGGGACGAAGTAATTATATTTGAAACAATTAACTTCAGGCTAAAATTAGGAAAATAGGTGTAATCCAAGCCCCCCCGCCCCCCCCCCCCCAATCGGAAAAATGTTTTTTAACATTTGTTCTGCGATCTGGAAATTAGTTAACGTCCCAATGCTGAGCTTGAAATTTTTGAACTTGAGTTTTTTGAACTGAATTTCTGAACCAATGATGAAGTATATATATAGTAAGCATTAATAACATAATTATAAATATATTTGTCAAACTAAAGCATTTAAAATATGAATTAATGAAAATAAAGCAAGATTTGCAAACTTATGAAATTTTTCTGATTCAAACTCTTCATAGAAAAATGAAACAAATTTAAAAAATAATTATTGTCTTTACCTTGATATTAAAAAATTAAGTCGATTTGGTTGGATTTTTGGCATAAAAGCCTTAATAGGCTATACTGAGCCAAACAATTGTTTAAAAGTAAAGGTGTCAAAATGAAAATTTTGAAGAAAGAACCTGTAGAATTAAGAAAATTTTTGCTGAAATCAACACATGAATGAAGTTTTAAATTTTGAATAGTAAAAAACAGAAATCCCAACTGCTGCAGAAGAAACAATTTCCCCAACAAGTCTTTCAAAGAAGGATGAAAATGACTAAAGAATCTGAAACGAATATGATTGAAATTTGGACAATCGCGAGGCAATTTCCATTGTATATGCAATACTGTCTGATTGACATTACGTGTGTCACATAAGGGCAAAACAGATGTCTACGGGTAAATCTGATGTGACCCAAAGAAAGAGGTATTACAACTTCTTTTCTGGTGATCTTTGATGACTTTAAACATTCGTCGAAGGCTGACAACAGTGCAAATAATTTCGCGACTCTCTCTATTCCAGTTCTTAAAAAAAAAAAAACACACACACACACACACACACACACACACACAAAGACAGCATGTAAGTACGCAAGCATATATGGGTCATTCCAACGAAAATGGTACAAATCATGTCCGAGACTTCAGAATTTTTTAAAATCAACTAGCTGCCAGGGCAGCTAGATTAGCTTCCTGCGGCATGTTGATGCATAATGTCCCACCGCCACCCAACTTTTACCTCATTCTGATGCGATATTATTTGATATAATTGAATTTTCATAAGATTTTAAGACATACTACATACGTGGCCTACTAATGTCCAAGCAGCTAGCTGCGTGGCCCGCCGTTGCACGTGCGCTTCGGGCCTTTGAAGTAGTAAAGAATGTTTCAAGAAAATACTCGCCGCCAAGGCAGCTCGCTAACAGGCGCTTCACGCTTTCACTTTTTTCTTGCATCAAAAAAATCATTCGAATTATTGAGATGCTTCGCGCCTTCAAAATGGTGAGGAAAGTTACAGCAAGTTCTGCTCACTCAAGTTAAAGAAGCAGACATAGATACTCAGTTTTTAATTTAAGTAGATGGCTTTTTAACAAATGATTAAAGAAGCAGACATAGATACTCAGTTTTTAGTTTAAGTAGATGGCTTTTCAACAAATGAATGTTTCAAAATATTACAAGTAGCTAGCGATAAAAATACTATGTAAGTGGCCCGCTTATGAGTTTCGTGTTTGATTTAGTTAAGCCTTCATTCAAAATTCTCATTATCATTGTTATTACTGTTTCATAGCAACGACGGTTTGGCAACAATGGATTTCATATTTAATCATTTATTAGGCTTAATCGCTTTAAATTTGACTACTTATTAATTGATATCTTCGCTAATTAAAATCGTATAATTATATGAATTGAAACTAATGAAGCTTGAAAAATTACGTATCTATCGGTACCTTGTTCGACTTCAAGTTCAGTGGCGTTCAGGAGAAAGAAGCGTGACATAGATAGAAAGAAAGATAGAAAGAAAGATACTCAGTTTTTAATATAAGTAGATATTAAAAACTTCCACCCATTAAGTGTATTTTTTCTTGGTTCTCCATTTAATTTTGTGCCACCAAGGATCCATTGATTAGGTATAATCCATTTAGAAAGGACACAACAAAAATTATCTTTGTCAGAAGAAGGAGAAAATGACGTGTCCCAGCTTCAAATTGCTGGAATTTTCAATGTAATTTAAAATTAAACTGAAATGTAACAACAAAATAAATGACACTGCAGTGCACAAAAGATGCTTCTGATACCATTTCTGCAGTTTATTACGCAAATGAAAAAAAAAAATCCCTAAAAAACACTATTCTATGTTTTTCTATGTTTCGAATTGTCCACTCTGTTACAAGCCTTTTGGAAATAAAATAAACAATTGCATTCAATCTGATATATTTTTTAAAAAATATAGATAGTATAACTGCCGTGATTAGCTTGCCACATTGAATTATGTAGTCAACAACCAGGGTGAGCCTCATTCTTTTCTTATGGTAGTTAATTTGAACTGTTGAATGTCCACTCTGTTAGTCGATTTCATGATGTATATATTATGTGTATATTGTATGTAAAAATGAGAAAACACTTTTTGGTAACATTTTGATGGTAAATATATGATGTATAAATCTATCTTGCAGAACAATTTTGGGCAAATAATTTTGCGTCGCAGAACATCACTAAGTATTCTGCTTTGGGGCTCTTAAGCATTAATTTAATTCTTGATTTTTAAGGTATCTTCTGAACATGCAAAACTACCATTCTTTACAGCAATGAAACATTTCCAAATAATAGAAAATTATAAAATATTTAACAAAATTTCTACAATACAGTACAAAAATCCACTGAATAAAACACCCACTCACAAAATAAAATCTAATTTTAATTATTAAACTATAAACAATTTTAGTACCTAACTGAATATGTACAATTTCGAAATCGCTTTTTGAAGTCTTTGCCTTTTATAAACTGCTACTTAACCTAACTTACTACCCACAGAATCCTTGAACACTAAGTTGACAAAAAACTAATTTAGGCTTTAGAATTAAACCTAGTTAGGTTAGGTAGTAAATAGAATGTGGCTTCAAAAAGAAATTAAAAATTAAGAGATTAACGTATAATGACGGTAGGTATTAAAATGGTTTATCCTTTAGAAATAAAAAAATATTGTTTATCTTATGAGTGAGTGTTTTGTTCAGTGGATTTTTGTACTGTAAAACAAATTCAATTAATAGGTATGGGTAAGAAATTGTATGTACATGTTATCTATTTTTTTTTCTTTTTAGTTGCTTTTAGTTTGTTTTAAGGTTAGGTTGGTTCCTATAATAACAAAGTCCTAAGCAAAGTGGGGCAAGGTGTAACAAAAATTTAGGATCGGAAAGCAATTGACAAGGAGAGAGCACTGTGGGGAAGTCAAAGGCATAGTTATGCTTTTGCCTGCCCCACACGCCCTGTTAGCCACATGCAAAAAATGTTATCGTGTTATCACGACAACTGAATATTTAAAACACGATTGCAGAGAAATTTGTGCTTAAAAGGTTACTATAGAGCATTTCAGTGATGATCTTGGAACACGTTTGATATGAAAGCCATTAATATCAGGAATGTTTTAGTGTAGACAAAACAAATTTTATATTTTGTTGATTTCTAATTTCTCATACACAAAATTATTTTTAAGTAAAAAACAAAACCACCATTGAAAAACGCCCGAGAACTAAAAAGCAAAAAGTAATAGATAACATGTGCATACAATTTCTTCCCCATACCTATTCATTAAATTTGTTTTACAGTATAAAAATCCACTGAACAAAACACTTCACTCATAAGATAAACAATTTTTTTTTAATTTCTAAACGATAAACTATTCTAATACCTATCTCATTATATGTTAATCTCTTAATTTTTAATTGCCTTTTGAAGTCTCATTCTATATTCTACCTAACCTAACTTGGTTTCATTTTAAAGACTTAATTAGTTTTTAGTTAAAAGGATTCTGTGGGTAATGAGTCAGGTTAGGTAGCAGTTTATAAAAGCCAAAGACTTCAATAGGCGATTAAGAAACTGTATATATTCAGTTTGGTATTAAAATTGTTTATAGTTTGGTAATTAAAATTAGCCTTTATTTTGTGAGTAGGTCTTTTATTTAGTGGATTTTTGTACTGGATTGTAGAAATTTTGGAAAATATTTTATAATTTTTATTTATTCGGAAATGTTTTGTTGTTGTAAAGAATGGTAGTTTTAGCATGCTTAGAAGATACCTTAAAAATCAAGAATTAATGTTTAAGAGTAATACCACACTTTTTAAAAAGCTTTAAGCTATTATACTGGGGGAGAAAGAAAAAAAAAAGGAACATTTTTTTACTTTTTTTTTTAATATCCTCTTAAAAAAGCTGAAATTCTCCAATTTTTTAGTTTTTCTGGCTTGTTACTGGATCAGAAGGTATTATTTGATTTTAATATGTTTTTAAAATTTCAGAAGGCTTCAGCAATCGTAACTTTTTTAGATTTTTTGAATAAAAATTTAGAGTTGTAGAATTTTTTGAAATTTTGATTTTTTCAGAATTTTTGCTTTCTTATTTTTGGTATGCATTTTGAAAAATATCTATAATTTCCTCACTTTTCATTCAATTAAGCTAGTTTAGGTATTATTTTAAAGCTAATTATTTTCTCCTTCAATATTAGCGACAAAAATGAGATTGTGAAAAATAGAATTTTGCCAATGGTCCTCTGAAGTCGGATTTTGTGTTTTTTCAATTAGTATGTTCAATAGGTCATATCTCAGGAGTACCAACTAAGAACTGCACAATTTTTTTTTTCAGTTATGACAGCATCATATACTTTTTATGTATAAAAAATTAGGAGGGTGTTTTTTGTTGTTTTGGAATAAAAAAATCAAACTTGTTTTTTCAGTTGGTGTGATCACTAGGTCATATCTCCGGAGTACCAACTAAGAACTGCACCATATTTTGTTTCTGTCATGACAACATCAGTATTAAAAATTAGGAGGTTGCTTTTTGCGGTGTTGGAATAAAAAAATCAAATGTGTTTTTTCTGTTGGTATGATCAATAGTTCATATCTCCGGATTACCAGCTAGGAACTGCGCCATTCTTTTTTTCTTTAATGAAAACAGCATGATCTTTTTATGTTCAAGAAATTAGAAGGGTGTTTTTGTTGTCCTGAAAATTAAAAAAAAAAAATGAATTTTTCAAAAAAAATTTCTTTAAAAATCAAGATTTCGGTAAGTTTAAAAACTTCGTAAAATTAAAAAAAAAAATATGCTATCACAAGGAAGACCACAACATGACAGCTGAATGGCATTTCTTTGCCACGAGTCATGGCAAGAATGCATGCGATGGAGTAGAGGGCACAATAAAACGGCTTACGATAAGAGCGAGTCTTCAAAGAACTGTCGAAAGACAGATTTTAAATGCACATGATCTATTTCAATTTTCTTCTCAAAACATAAAGGGGATACAGATGTTTTTCACTACAGCAGCGGAAGTAGTTGCAAATGAAGATTTTTTAAAGCAAAGGTATGAAAGAGCCTTAAGAATAGTAGGCAGCAGAGCAAGGCCGTATCCAGAAAAAAATTTCGGGAGGGGCCCAGAGTTTCGCACATTGCCCAAACACACATACATTTTTGTGTGTGCTATGAGTCTAATTTCTAGCTGACCCCCCCCCCCCCCCAACGATGTTTGATGTGTGTGTTTTTCATTTCTTTATTCTTATTATTTTCTTGAACTGACCTTTATTGGAGATGGAGAGATATGTAATGACAACTTTTTTAAATGGGGTAGAATATCCGTAATTTTAGGGGGTCCGGGGGTTTCTCCCCCGGGAAATTTTTGAAAAAAAGTTTTAAAATTCTGCATTTTGAGGCCTTATATGGGGCAATCGGGACTTCAAAAACGTGTTGGAAGTAGGCAAACAACAATCTCATAAATTTTCTGCATTCTTTTGCGAATTAAGATTAATCAAAGCATAAAAAAAATGTTTAGTTTAACAAACGATTAACATTAAGCGACAGAGAGGAAAGACAAGGGAGGAGAAAAGATTAACACATTATCACTTGCTCACATCGGTTTTCACTATAGTTACATAGTAGTTTTTGATCAGTTCTCCAACTCACCGACAGACACAGCACTTGTTAGTAACATAAAATAACTAATATTATAAAACACATAAAATTCTTTAAAAGAAATAGTGTAGAGAGTTAAAAAATAATTAACGAGACATTAATTTAACTAGACAGTAACATTCTGGCCATTTAGTTAATTCATATTTTAATTATGTATAAGATATAGGATTGAAGCACTTTTGAAGGAGTTTCAAAAAGGTATTTAATGATTTTCAAAGACTCTGGAACAGTTAAAATTCTTTAAAGATTTTCATTTGCACTTTCCAATCTCTGACGTTTTAATAGTTGATTGGACAGTCTTACGAAATTGTTAATACTTTGAAAGACACATCTTTTAAAGATTAAAAATAGATATTAAAAAATACTTATAACGACAATTTCTTTTTCAATTACTAGTACTGCAGAAAACGAAAAAGAATACAGGTAGGGTAATATTTTTTCTCGTGCTTAACATATTAATAAAAGAATCAATTACAAAGTAACTTCTAAAATACTGAATTAGGTATTTAATGAATAGTCAGAAATGAAACATGCGAGTCACAAAAAAGTATTTTTGAAAATATGCTACAAAAAATGCTGGAATATGATTTTTGCATTACGCAGAATATTTTTTTTAATCAAGGAGCTGAGTTTCGCGCAACTTGATGCCCTCCTCCCCTCCATTTGTGTTAGAAACTTTAAAATTTAAGGTTTACAGCTACATTTAACAAAATTGTCAAGGTTTTTAAGCATTTGTAAATGGAATTTTTTTAAAGTAACTTTTGTCTAAGATTGGTGAGCGTCCAACAAAGCAGAGGGTCTGTGAACGTATCCGTTTTTGTGTGGTCTTGTTGATATTAACATGTTTAGAAGCGTTTGAAGACATGTTTAGCTATTAAAATCCCTCGAGGATTACAAATGCTTATAAATGGGGACCAAAAAAGTACCCTGTTAATTGAATCAGGGCGCTGAGAAGCAATCTCAGCCTAGTCGGAAACTAGGGGCCCGGCGATTAGGGGGTAAGAATCTGAGTGGTGTAAGTTTTATAAGTTTTATGGGGGGAGGGGGGACCGCCGATCAAACTTATAAGTAGCTTGCCTTGAGCCTGAATTGATTTGGGAAAGAGAGCTGGAAGTGCTAATGAGAGTCTTGTTTTCAAGTTTGTTTTGCAGCTAATAAGAATTTGAATTGTCTTTTTTTTTTTTTTTTTTTGTACTTCTTCAAATTTTTACTCGTTTAATAGTTAAAAAGAAAAAATAATATTTTTTTTTTGCCATTTAAAATTAAAAAAAAAAGAAAACGTTTTTTTTCCCTCTGTTTTACATTATAAAACATTTTGGGTTTCGGGGGGGGGCTCGGGCCCGTCGGGCCCCCCCTCTGGATACGGCCTTGCAGCAGAGAGAATCACTTCTTCAAGCCATTAGACACGAAGAATATATTAGTGAAGAAGATTTCTGTGTCTGAAAAATCTTTTGTTGCCACTGTCGGAACATCGCCGAAATAGAGATTGTTATTCATGAAATTTTTATGCTTTCATTTAATAACAAATTATAAAATGTTACGTAGATTTGACAATAATGGAAACCAAATATAAAATTCTTCCAACCACCAAGAACTCGCGAGTCTTTTTCTGTCAAACTATGAATGAAAGTATATTTAAAGACATGTCAGTTTACTTTTTCGTAATTCCTGTCAGTTGATGGAGTGGCTGGCAAATAATTACTGAAGAGTAAAATAATTATGCAGTTACTTTTCGCTACCAAAGCATGCAAGCAATAGAATAATATAAAACCACCATCAAGTATTTGTAATAAATAGGATACATTTTCATCTGCTTGTGACGTGTGATGCTAAGTGAATCTTAAATTTAAGTTTCAAAAGTTGATTTTAAAGTAATTTTTTGAAGAAAACATCTTAGATTTTTATTTCAAAATAACAAAAAAAATTTCTAATTTTTTGAACTTTATATTCAAAGAGTATAATGTTTTCATAATAAAAAAAGAATCCCATTGTTCTTAGTTGGTAGTCCGGAGATATGACCTATTGAAAATACACGTTGGATTTTTTTATTCCAAAACAACAAAAAACACCCTCCTAATTTTTATACATAAAAAGTATACGATGTTGTCATAACTGAGAAAAAAATTATGCAGTTCTTAGTTGGTACTGCCGAGATATGACCTATTGAACATACCAATTGAAAAAACACAAAATCCAACTTCAGAGGACCATTGGCAAAATTCTATTTTTCACAATCTCATTTTTGTCGCTAATATTGAAGGAGAAAATAATTAGCTTTAAAATAATACGTAAACTGGCTTAATTGAATGAAAAATGAGGAAATTATAGAGCTTTTTCAAAATGCATACCAAAAATAAGAAAATGAAAATTCTGAAAAAATCAAATTTTCAAAGAATTCTACAACCCTAAATTTTGATTCAAAAACTCTAAAAAAAATAATTTGAACCTATCTCATAGGCATCTATCCGTTGAAAAATAATGAACAAAATCCATGACATGACGGCACGGCCGACTATTAAAATTAGGTGATTTGACATGGAATGAGCCTAATAGTTCTTTCTCATCCATAACATTTTAAAAACACTGTTAATCCCCCATCCCCCACCCACCCAAAAGAAAAGAAGAAATAAATTAAAGCGATATTCTTAATGCTTAGTGAAATATTTAAATTTAGAAATAATACCTTTGAAAAAATAGCTTCATTAAATTTCACCGTTTTAAAAACTTCCATATCTTATTGAATTGGTTTTCTGACATCTTCAAGTGAACATAAAAAAGCTTAATTGTTTGGATGAAATTCAAAAGAATACTAAATTAGATGTAGCCAGTTTCACCCCTGATATTGAAAATTTAGTAACATTGCATCAAATGCAACTTTTAAAATTAAATACTTTATATGTATTTAAAATTATTATTTAAAGTAAAATGCTGTTTTCATGTACAGTCGACGCTCGTTATAACGACCACTCGTTATAAAGACCATCCTATTATAACGACCTGTGAGAAAACCCCCAACTGTATCCCAATGTACTCTATGTTCTACCTCTTATAGCGACCACTCGTTATAAAGACCGTTTTCGGTAGGACGGAGACGGTCGTTATATCGAGCGTCGACTGTATTTATAAATAAGAAATGCATACTTGGCTATACTTCACATCAGGTGCACTGGAAAAATGTAGTGCATAATAGGGGCGAGGCAGAGACGTATTTAATATTGTAAAGAGGGCCATAGGCCCAGAAAAAGTTGATATCTCCTGGTTTTTCTTCATTCTCTCTGTAAATGATAATGATAGAATAATTTTTTACTTGTACAAGTTATTCCAGTGCTTTTAACTATGACTAAAACACGTGTACTTTGTGTTATATCTTCCAATTCTGTTTAGTCTTCAGGAGTCGTTACAGAAAACATCAACTGTATTTTAAAAACAATTATGTAGCTCAATATCCCAACCTGGCTAGATTTTTTCCTAAAAATTAACAGAATAACATGAAAAAGTCTTAATTTTGTTCTCTAACTTTAGTGCCAACCTTACAGAGGCTATATATTATAACACATTTTTATCATTTTTGATGAAAATAAATTTTGCACTTACAATATGTTATGTAATTACAGCATGTTTTTTTTTTTTTTTTTTTTTTTTTTTTTTTTTTTTTTTTTTTTTGAGCATGAATGGTGTTGAAAAGGAGAGCAGAAAATATTTTCTATCTTAACCATTTCAAACTTGCACCTATAAATATATTTATGTAGTCATTTTAATCTGATACAATTCACATCATTTTTCTTTGAACTTTTCTCTTTTTAGGAAATTTTGAAATTTTCATGAATGATAAGAACTATTGGGGTATATTGTGTACAGGAACTCTGTTAGTCACTGTCATCTTCCTTTCATATCCAAACATGGTAAATTACTTTCAATTTTAATTGCATTGCAGATAAATAAGGATTTCTTTATAATTTTTTATTTATTTTCTATTTGTTTCTACAAAGTACCTGTTCCCAGCCACCCTTTAAAATGTCATGATTTTTAAAGAGTTTTATTTCTTTTTCTCTTGTGTTTTAGGTTTTTTTTTTTAAGTCTCTAAAGCAGGGGTCCTCAATATTTTTAGCTTTGTGGACCACCAGCTTTGTAAAAAGTAGTTTGAGGCCCACTATCTACTAAATATGAAAGTAAAAATTATAATGACTAAGAAACATGTGTGTATGTGTGATGTGCATTTATGTGAGTAACTAAGATGAGATACTGTGCAAGAAGAACTAGTGTTTTTAATTTTTGTAAAGAAAATAATTTTATTGTCACAGTTAGGTGTCAAATCAGTTAGACTCAAAAACTTACAATCGAAGTTTAAGAAACACTTAATGGCTTTTTTTTTTTTTTTTTGGCAGTTTTTCCTCCACAAGGCAGTCAATATTGAGTTCGAAACTCGCAAATAACTCTTAACGTTTAATTTATTCCTATATTTATTTCTCAAAATGAAACTTAAGTTGATGAGGTTTGTTCGTATAAAGAAGCAGTTGAAAAGCCCTTAAAACTGTCTCATCAATATTTCCACTAGCTATCCTAGGCCACAAAATTTCTTTTCTTAGCCTCTTGATGAGTGTCTGTAGCCCAGTACCAGGTTGCTTATTACTTGCAAGTGGGCCTCTAAAGCAAAGGATCCGCAAGAGGTCTACACTACATACACTCCGTTGGAGTATTTTTACTCTATTTTTTATTTTGCTTTTTAATAAGAGTTTATTGATTTTTTTTTTAGACATTTACTACACTTTATGGGTGAATATCAAGATAAGTGCTAATTTAAGTCACAAATGAATTTCCCAAGCACTTCCAAATAAAAAACAAAAATGTTTCTATTTCCATACTGTAAACTTCGTCGCACATACAATCTATAACAAAGTTTTTAGATTTTGCTTTAATTCGGAACAGTAGAACGCTTTTTATTACTTCAATGTCATGTTGGCAGCGCGTCACACATTCTAATCGCAAATTTAAAAAAATCCTGTGGATTGTACAACTTCGCAGCAGAAACATATACTGAAGGAAATAACGTGTTTTATGTTCGTCTATGAAGATTAACTCTTTTTTTTATATAAAATGAATTAATATTGATAAAAAAATGCAGTTTCTGCTTGTCACAAGTTTTCATAACATGACGAGAGCGCAAACTTCCTCAATGATAATTTCAAGACAAAACATTTTTTGGTATTAATAAAGTGTGCTGGGTGAAGCCCTAATGTGTGATGTTTAAGTTTCAATCGGAAGTTTTTATTTCAGTTGCATTTAATTACAGGTAAGATGTGTTCAATCTTGACTTTTCCGTTTCTACCAAATGAAGTGTCATGTCGGCAGCAGGAATTAAGACACAAAATAAATTAATTTTTCGATCTATTTTTGCATAATGGAAAAAAAAACCTATTGCCATGGACATAATAAGGTGTTTTTATTCTCGAATCTTTAATTAGGTATGTTCAGCTATCATATTGCGGGAAATTTGTCATGTCGGCAGCGTTAATAATGCATGCGTTACTGATTTTTTTCCGCAATTCTTTCTTCGTGTTATGAGTTTGTTGAGTTGAGTACAAAGATAATTTCAAGTGCATTGTTTTTCCTGCCAAATTTTCCCGTTATTGGAAGCAGTTTATTTATTGTTTTTTAAATGCTTCAAAAACATTAATTTTTATGCAAAATTTGAGTTTTCAAGCAAAATTACTGCCATTTTTCACCCTCTTTTCTTCTACATCAATATTCAGACCTTCGTTCATAACTACTGAACCCAAAAATGTAATTTTGTTTCAAAATGGAAAACTTACGAACAGTTTAATGCAAACCTCCCTCCCCCACCAAACTCTGACTGTCTTTAATTAATTATGTTTTTTAAGATTGTGTTAAGAATTTTGTGTTATTTTGATTTTTCAACTATTAACCTATTTATCTGCTTGAAAAAAACTTAGTGAAAGTGTTTACTTTTGTACACTAAGTGTAAAATCTGTAACATTTGTCAGATCGGTAGCATTCTCATCGTGTCAGTAACGCTCAAAGACAACCGCCCTAAAATAGGGGTAAATGTTCACCTTGACCATGCCCTAATTTTTAGAAAAAAATGTTACTCATGTGTATTTGAAATACCCTATTAATTTTATTTTCTGAGTATCTTTAAAAATTGAAAAATTCCATGGTCAAATTGGCTCTTTTCCTGATATTTACCCTTAAGTATTATTTTGTCATAAATGATAAATATTTTTGGATTCAGAAAACTAGCAAAATAAGTAAAAATACATTTTCCCCCTTCATCTTGTCTCAGCTTTGTTTTCTTTTGAGGTATCAATAAAGTATTTCAGTATGTATTTTATGAGCCAAGAGTTTTTTTGAATTTCAGCTTTATTTTGCTTATTATAAATCTTTATTTTTTATTTTTATTATTTTACTTCTTAGGTCTTTTTATTATATTGATACGTATAACATTTTTTCTAGTTGACTATATTAGGGTCATCCATAGTTGGCTCCTATATGATGTTGTTATTCTATGATGATTACATTGGAACAAGATTAGCATATGTAATACTGAATGTAATTAAAAGAGCTATTTCAGATGATTTTGGTTTTACTTCTAATGATTATCCATTTCAAGCAAAAGGTATGTTTCACTTTGAATTTCATTGGGGTAGTATGTTTTTTTTTTTTT
The DNA here is from genome assembly GCA_038373865.1 of Uloborus plumipes. Classification (NCBI taxonomy): domain Eukaryota; kingdom Metazoa; phylum Arthropoda; class Arachnida; order Araneae; family Uloboridae; genus Uloborus; species Uloborus plumipes. The sequence goes on from JAXGGA010010169.1 coordinate 15,137, forward strand.
TTGCTGGGCGATTTATTTATGCACATTCATTTAAAAGAACATTTTATTTTTTATTTGTTTATTTGTTTTTAATTATTGGCAATGGATTAAAAATAAAATCTGAGATGTTTTATTTATGAACAAGTTTTTTTTTTTTTTTTTTTGATAAAGTGTGTTTAATTGTGCTCTCTATTTTTAATTATTTTTTTAATCCAAGGAATTTCTCTGTGGAAGAACTATGTAAGCTGCATTGTTTAAAAGATGCTACAATTTTATTTATTCGTTTATTTACTTTTTACGTGCCTATTTCATCAGATGAGAGAGGTATATTTTATGTTTAGAAATCAGCTTTCAGTGCTAAAAAGGTATGAAAAGGGGGCACATGTGAACAAACGATATTTTACCCTGTTAACATAAAGAGAAAAATCTGAAAAAAAATTATGTAGATGGTAGCATAAGGGGGGTCCTGCATAAAATTTCAAAGATCTAAACCATTTTGTTTTTCATTTATCATTAGACCTTCTGTTTTAGAAGGTGCCAGTATACTTTTATGTTCCAGTTCTCGGAGTAAGAACACATCCAAAACTTTTTTTTTGTTATTTGAACTTTATTCCTCTTAAAGTGGCATTAATGATGGAAGTTTTTATGCACTATTTTTTTTTTTAGTTGAAAAATATGTAGTTTTTTTATCAAATTAGGCTTAAGTTGAGATAAGAGGCACATATGAACGCACTATGTAGGGGCAGATGTGAACAGTTCGTACGTGCCCCAGAATGGTATTTAGTTATTTCAATTTCAAACTTGTTGAATTTTTTATTGAATAGTCTAACTAAGAAGTATTGAATATTAAAAGTTTCAGTTTTCAATAGTTAATTAAAACCTGAAAGAATTGCAAAGAAAATAAAGTTGCTAAACTGTTGGAAAATTAAGTTAAAAATTGTAGTAAGTGACACAGTCCGACAATAGTTTTGAAGACGCAACTATCAAAAAATTTCAATATTGCACCAGAAAATTTCGCTGTGAATGACTTTATCCTTGTAAAATTCACTACCGAACAGACAAAAATTCACTATGAATGAAACTTTTATGTTTCCAAAAACAGATGATACATCAATTGGCAAACACTCTGATGATATTCTGCTACAATTACCAATACCTACAATTTTAGGTAGCACGTGTTGAGCTGCATTTTCTGTTTCTTTTTCTGTAAAACTTGAAGGCTACAATGTTCGTTGAAATGAGTTAATTAATCATGTTGATTAAATACCTTGATATTTTCATTGTAAGTGTTTGTTAATGTGTAATAAACAGTATACTTAAAAATATGCTTAGGTGTATTTTATATCATTTATGTATTCGTTTTTACTGGTGCCCAGGGCCGCGTCATGCCAATGTGCAAAGCCGTGCAGCGCACGGAGGTGCCGGAGCCGAAAAGGCGCCGAGCTCTGCCGACCAAAAAAGCTCCAAACAGAAAAAATAAAAAAATAAATAAAAAATCCAAATAAAAAAATAAAATTAAACTCTTCATTAAAACGAACTCTGGCGATGAAATTATATTGCTCAATGAGACAAGCAATCCGTCTCCCTACCCACCCAAAAAGGAAAAAATATTGCCTTGTTGGTGTCTAAACAAGCTATTCAAAAGCTTAAAATTTAACACTGGAAACATGGGATGTTGATGCACACATCAACACTATTCTTCCGAATGAGGCGCCGTGTAAGCTATTTCAGCATGTCTATAAGGTTATAAACAGAAGAGTCCAAGCAAATCTTCTGCTCTTCAATAGGTTTCTTCATTCCGTTAAATCAATACTACGTAATATTTTCTCTAGTACAATGTATTTTAGTATATTAACAATTGTTCGTGGTGATTCGACTGCTTTATGTTATCGTACATAAAAAAATACGGTAAGCATATTTGCATCTTATTTACTTGTGCGTAATATGTACATATTATGGACTACAGTTTAGGTAAACTTTTCAGTTTCAAAAAGTAACAATTTGACAATAATCACACGATTGTCTCGTCTTTGCTTCAAACACTAGTTTTTTTAATTAAAAAAAAAGACCTTTGGACAATGCATTTGTATTTCATATGAGCGATTCCATACCAAATCACCGAATGGGGGTCGCACGACCGACTCAGATTTTTTTTTAATTTGGTACACAGATTGATGGTATAGAGGTATGAAAAAGCCAAAAAGGAAAGTTACCTGCTCCACTTATTTTCTGAGATACATGCCCTCAAAGTTTGTCCGCCACGTCAAAATACTAAAAAAGTGATGTTATTTAATCATTTTTTATAAAAAATCGTACTCATGCAAAAAAAAAGTGTTAGATATCTATGGAAACTAGTTGCTCCAGGCATTCCGAAAAAAAATACTAGAACGTTCATAATGAAAATTGCCAAGGTACAGGGCTCTTTGAAGTTGTCACCACAAAAACTTGATTTTGCAGATTTTGCTAAAATTCAGGCATTTATTACAAAAAATGGCAAACAAAACCAAAGGTTTTCTCACTTTCTGGTAGTGTACAGGTCCTCCCTGTAAATTGCTACGCAATAAATTTTTTGGGTTTCTCACTCCTTCTTGGAAATATTTTAGCTTAAAAATAAGCCATAAGGCAAAAAATGCGTTTTTGGCCATCTTGGCAGCCATTTTTCTCATAAAGGGGGAGCAGTAGAAACTTTAATTTTTTTTTAAAACAAGCCACTGATATGTTAGCTATTCACAGAATGGGAGTTTACTTTTGGTTATTTCTCCCATTAAGAGATATCCTGCTGACAGTATATGCATGTTTTTCGCGACGACCATATGCTTTTGTTCCCCCTCTCATGGACTTAAAATTAATTAAACCAAAAAATAATTATATATTTATTATTAGCTGTATTATCTACTCAATATGTCATGAAATTTAATTTATTAAATCATTGAACAATAAATTAGATAATTGATGAAAACAAGAAAAAGTATTTCTCTGATGCCTGAGCATTATGCATTCATAAGTATAAAGCACTAAATACTTTCTTGAGAAATTAATTAACATAAATGAGCTCTAAATAGTTATATTATAAGCAATACCCAATCTTGTGATTGGGATACTCCAGTTTTTAATTGAAGAATTTCTTGAATATCACATGAATATCAGGAAAATAAATGAGGTCTTTTCGTTTAATGTAGGGTACTTTATGACAAATTTCATTTGATGGGCTACTAACTGAGCATTGTGATAAAGAGCTATTAATTTCAGCATCGAATTCCATTTTACCTTATTAACAGTTAAATATTTATAAAATAATTAAATAAATAATTTAATATAAAGCCATGCTTGAAGAATTAAAATTAGTGCAACTAATTTATTCCCATACTGATCTTTACAAAACTGACATGTGTTGAGCACTGATAAGAACTGACAAGAATAAGTTTACTCACTAAAATACTAGTTCACAGATATTATAAAGCGTACATTCTATTTTCTACAAAATAATACTGCAACAAAGAACAAGGGTATAAAGGGGTAGGTACTAAAGAATTTCTTGAAAAATCAATTAAAATAAAGGAGCTTCGAATATTTATCTCATAGGCAATACCCAATCTTGTGATTGGATGTTCCTGATTGATGGCTATAAACAGGAGGATACCCTTGTTCTTTGTTGCAGTATTATTTTGTGGAAAATAGAATGTACGCTTTATAGTATCTGTGAACTAATATTTTAGTGAGTAAACTTTTTCTTGTCATTTCTTATCAGTGCTCAACGCATGTCAATTTTGTAAAGATCAGTATGGGAATAAATTAGTTGCACTAATTTTAATTCTTCAAGCATGGCTTTATATTAAATTATTTATTTAATTATTTCGTAAATATTTAACTGTTAATAAGGTAAAATGGAATTCGATGCTGAAATTAATAGCTCTTTATCACCATGCTCAGTTAGTAGCCCATCAAATGAAATTTGTCATAAAATATCCTACATCAAACGAAAAGACCTCATTTATTTTCCTGATATTCATGTGATATTCAAGAAATTCTTCAATTAAAAACAGGAGTATCCCAATCACAAGATTGGGTATTGCTTATAATATAACTATTTAGAGCTCATTTATATTAATTAATTTCTCAAGAAAGTATTTAGTGCTTTATAATTATGAATGCATAATGCTCAGGCATCAGAGAAATACTTTTTCTTGTTTTCATCAATTATCTAATTTATTGTTCAATGATTTAATAAATTAAATTTCATGACATATTAAGTAGATAATACAGCTAGTAATAAATATATCATTATTTTTTGGTTTAATTAATTTTAAGTCCATGAGAGGGGGAACAAAATCATATGGTCGTCGCGAAAAACATGCATATACTGTCAGCAGGATATCTCTTAATGGAAGAAATAACCAAAAGTAAACTCTTTTCCTGTGAATAGCTAACATATCAGTGGCTTGTTTTAAAAAAAAATTAAAGTTTCTACTGCTCCCCCTTTATGAGAAAAATGGCTGCCAAGATGGCCAAAAACGCATTTTTTGCCTTAGTGCTTATTTTTAAGCTAAAATATTTCCAAGAAGGAGTGAGAAACCCAAAAAATTTATTGCGTAGCAATTTACAGGGAGGACCTGTACACTACCAGAAAGTGAGAAAACCTTTGGTTTTGTTTGCCTTTTTTTGTAATAAATGCCTGAATTTTAGCAAAATCTGCAAAATCAAGTTTTTGTGGTGACAACTTCAAAGAGCCCTGTACCTTGGCAATTTTCATTATGAACTTTGTAGTATTTTTTTTCAGAATGCCTGGAGTAACTAGTTTCCATAGATATCTAACACTTTTATTTGGCATGAGTACGATTTTTTATAAAAAATGATTAAATAACATCACTTTTTTAATATTTTGACGTGGCGGACAAACTTTGAGGACATGTATCTCAGAAAATAAGTGGAGCAGGTAACTTTCCTTTTGGGCTTTTTCATACCTCTATACCATCAATCTGTGTACCAAATTAAAAAAAAATCCGAGTCGGTCGTGCGACCAACTTTTTTTTTTTTCGGTGATTTGGTATGGAATCGCTCATATTAAATTTAATGCCTTTTTACTAATCCAGATTTTATTGGCTTTCCGGGAAATATTTCAGCTTCCGATTTTAAGAGGAATATCCTCCACTTTATGCTTGAATTCAGAAATATAATCAGTACCTTGTTGTCATGTTTTGACAGACAAAAAAGTGTGAGTAATTATTTATCAAATGCAAATTCGAGAGATATTTAGAGCTACGTTAACTTTGATATTTAAAATATTTCTTTTTCCGAAACACAATGGTGTATTCAAGGAGCTATTGAACTCAAAATAAGTTTGAAATATGAAGTAAAAATGTACAGGGGTATTCCAAAATTAAATATTTGTCATGCTCCGATTTTTGGCTGCACATAAAACCGGATGTTACACTCGATAGGAATTAAAGTGAATCTGAAAACTTTGTACGAGTAGTATTTGACGAGTAGTAGTTTGGTTTTATAAGCAGTAGTTAAAATTCAGAGTTATTCTTATATTTATCTAGTTAAATGTTTAAAGATATTTTTAATCACTTAAATTGTTAAATGTTATTAATATTTTATTTTCAAGATTTTCACATTTCAGCTTACAAATGTTTCTGTTTATGAATTTTTATTCTTTCCAGATTGGCCACAATAGAATAGTCGCATCCTTTTCAACGGTGATAGAGCTAGTATAGCCCATGTCGAAAACGTCGTTTTGTTTTTACCCCCAATTGACTGAGTTATTTGCAGCAAGAAAGTCGTGTGTGTGTCCTCTCACGCGTGCAGATTTTTTTAAACTTACAATAATAATAACTACTATTGACTTTTAGCCAGCTTCACACTTTTAAATTTTGATTATTTACGGTAAAATGATGAAGTCTATTTGGGGCACGGTAATAAAGGAGTGTTATTTGAGATAGAATATTAGCTTGAAATGATTGAGAGTTGACTGCAATTCTCGAAAACCAGGCCTGTCGTTGGAGGGGGTTTTGAGAAATCAGTATATTAACAGTCAGCGTGGTTTTTGTTTACCAATAAAATTTGCACCCTTTGACCCTGCTCCCAGGACAACTTTAAAACAACGAGCCTGTCTATGTGCTAATTTTAGCGCATTTTTTAACTCCCGAAAGAAATAAAAATAGCTAAATAAATATATATATATATATATATATATATATATATATATATATATATATATATATATATATATATTTTAATTTAGAACTTTTTCTGCACTAAAAGAATACACAGATCTACACACCCATTTCACATGTTTTCATTATTAAAAAAAATAATTAATAAATGCACGTCGAAAGATCATCAGGCAAAGCGATCATGGAGATTACAGTGAAAATGTTTGTTGGACCATTTACTCGTTGTTTGCGTTATATGAGCGATTTGAATTTGACACAAAAGAAATTTTATTCATGTACTTTTTTTAATTCAACTATTGAAAAACCTACTATTTTAGTTTGAGCTTCTAAAATTTAATATTCTTTATATTCTAACGCTTTTACGAAATAAATGTTTCGGGATATTAAAAAAAACCTACTGCTCAAAAAATAGAATGAAAATTGACAATAATCATTTTGAAAAGAATGAAAATATAATGTTATATGTGAAGGAGTTTTTTGACATTTGGAAGTATTTTTAGGGGGGGGGGTGACATTTTCCGTGAAACTTATTTTTTCTAAATTATATTTGTCTTTAAAACATCACTGCTGGTGTTAACTATCGAACGTTACTGCATAAGGCGCTCAGAAGGAATTTGCACGAGGGCGCCGATCAGGCTTGGCGCGGCCCTGCTTGTGCCCCGGTGCGTTACAATTGTCTCCCCCCCCCCATGGGTCAGATGTGAACAAAATTTAACATATTTTAAACTTATTTTTTTTTTTTTTCTTTGTCTGGAATTCACTGTTGAAGAAGAGATGTAACTGCATGAAAATATTAGCAAATGTTTGATTTATTGCACTTGTTTCTTTCATATCTCAAATTAATAATAAAAAATATACGAAAATCATTTTTGTTCACATGTGCCCCCTTTCCCTTATGTTTGACATGATTTGTAGTCTCAGATAGTTAAGAGAATATTGATCAGATGTTAAAATGCTGATGTGAGTATGCAGGAAAATAGGCTTGTTTAGTTCTTGGCAGTACTCCTTGTCTTTTTCTAATATACATTCACAACCATGATAATCTATTTTTCAACAAAATAACTCTTTACTGAAGTTTGGTGAATTTTCTTTGACTTATCATCACACCAATCTGCTTCAACATAAACATAAATAACCATAAGTTTTCTGAAATGTCCGGTTGCTTGTTTGAGGCATAATTATTCATCTATTTAACCACTTCCATTACGAATTTTTTTTGGAAAAAATCGCAAAAAAAAAAACACATTTTTTTTTTTAAATTTAATTTTGAAATACAAGAAAATGAAGCAATACAAATAAAATGTGTAGGTTTCAAGTTGAATTTTTAATTAATTATAGGTGTAAAATCAATTAGTTTCACCCGAGTTTTTTCGGAATGATAATTACCTGCAACTCATACGAGCCCGAGATAACTCGGGATAATCAGGCAAGCGGTTAAGGAAATGTTGGTCTGGTATTATTGCATTAAAAATATTTATGAAAGTTATTTTTCAAAAAAAAAGTAATAATAAATAAATAAAATATCAACAATAATACTAATAATGTTATAAAATAATTTATTTAATTAAGTTTTAAAAAATAACCGAGTGGTCAACTTACAAAAGGTTTTTTACAATACTTTAAACTAAAGTTTGTGTACATTAGTGATCAATAGGGTGGAGCGAAAAAAATGAATTTTTGATTTTCGTAAACGGGTGCCTTTCATTTACTGTGAATGAGGATAAGTAACAATTCTGTAAAATATTTCACTTTTGCGACGTCATCTTTAGTCTGCGCATTTGGCCTAAAGTTTTGAAATTTTTGATTTTTATTGGATTTTTCAAATTTTTTTTAAAAATATTGCAAATGATAAAACTAGTGACTGGTGGTTATTAAATGGAAGAAAAAGGTGTGAAATATACAAAGAATTTTTTAAAACCATTTTAGATTATTATTTCAGTTCGTGCATTGCGCTCAAAGTTCATCAAATTTCCCAAAATTTCTGATATTTTCGACATTTTTTAACTCAGTATTTCCTCTCAATACTCACTTTAAGTGTCTTCAAACTTGTTTTTATTCATTTTGTTATTACTTTGAACCCTGCAACTCTTCGCTAGCTCATGTGGAACTACCCAGGATTCACCACGAGGAGGTGACCGCACTTCTAGTCCTACACGTGAACCCTTCCTTCCAACCAATGCAAGCACGTATTTACAATATGTTAGATACGTCTTTCACAGTTAAATTGTTCCTTTGTGTCGTAAATTGATCAAATATTTATGTCAGATATCCTCGTTTTTACTAAACTTTTTCTTTTCCTGTGATTACATACCAATTTTGAAGAGCTTTTGTGACCTATTCGACAGCTCTTTCAACTGATTGAGTCTTGAATGGCAGTTTAAAAAGAGCGCATTCAGAAATCATATTTAAATTCTCAGCTTCCATAATCTTTGTAAATATTGTGTTGTTAAATTACCTGTAAAAGGTAGCTTTGTAATTTCCACATCATAGCAAGAAATCATATCGATGCATACTGACTTTTGATTTATGTATGTAATGTATGAAATTATATTTTTGTCTATTTTTTGGGATCTGAAGCGTTCTCACTTGTTTGCTTGTTTGTTTTCTAGATTGAGCGTTTATAATACGATTTAAAACAAGTTTCTCTATATGCTCTCTCTCTTATAAACTAACCAGATTATTTCCCGGCGTTGCCAGGGTGCTTATTAATACAACATAGCTCTAAAAAATATTTGAATGAATTCTATCCATATGGGAATATAAACACTTATTTCATGCTAAAAAGAAATAGTTGAGCCTAAAATGGATAATTCATTGTTGATCGTAATCTTTGTAGGAAAATACTCCTATTTAAATTTGTTACATTTTATCAATTTGTATGCAAGTCTTATCTCTATTACTCTATCTATTCAAAATTATAAGAAAATGGCCATTTTGAGACAAAAGATTTGAGTTTTGGGCTTTTTGGATTTTTTTCAAATTTCAAAACCCCTGCCTATGTGATTTCTAATGCAGCAGGGAACCTCTGTGCCAAGTTTGTTGAAAATCCGACGAAAACTGGATTTGTATAAGGCACAAACATACACACATTTGATAACAGCATATTTCTTGGGTGCAAAGTATACATTGTTTTGAATAGATGTGCAAACAATTTTCTGCTTTTTTTAAAATCTCACACGAATTCATAGCTAAATTAGTAACGTCTGTGCTTCATCCTAAAAGAGCAAGGACACTTTTACCCGCGAAAGTTATGAACTCTTTTAAAAATTATAGTCTAAAGATTGTTTGCTGTAGTCAACATCTGACTAGGGAAAGCTTTCTTAAACTTCTGTTTCACTTTTTTTTTGGATATTTTCCCAGTCAAAACTACATTGCTCATCTCATGAAGTTACTGTTGCTCAGTACTTGAACCATTTTTATTGTCAAAATCAATCTGATCAATGACAAATTCGATAGGTTCATATTGAACTGATTTGAAAGTATAACATGTTTAGCTTCGTCTAACAGGCCCAAAAATCACTTTGGTCCACTGGTAGGTTCATCTAGCTTTTGCAAAAAATGCAGCAAATTAAGTTCATTCAAATGTAATTGGCAACTGTTCCATTACAGAGGTCTACCAAGTTTTTCTTTCAGTTTCCGTATTACATCTTTATTTTCCTGTCTTTGTAGTGCATAAATCAAAACCAATGCAAACAATTTCCTACTCAAAGAAACAATTTATTGTTTCTGACTTGTCTAAGAAATGTAAATGTATGCTCTCATCGGTTGGAAGCAAGGGGAGCACGAGTGGCACCCAAAGTGCGACCACTTCCTCGTGGTGAGTCCTGGTTAATTTCAATGAGCAAGCATAGAGTTGAGTAGTTCAAAGAAACAACAGAATGATTAAGAAAATATTTTGAAGGCACTTTTAGTAAATATTGAGAGGAAATATTGAATTATAAAATTTCTGCTAATATTGAAAATATCGGAAATTTCTGAAAATTTGATGAACTTTGGGCCTAATGCGCAGACTGAAATTGTAATCTGAAATGATTTTTAAAAATTTCTTGTATATTTCAAACCTTTTTTTTTCCATTTAATAACCACCCGTCACTAGTTTTATCATTTGCAATATTTTTTAAAAAAATTTGAAAAATCTAAAAAAAATCTAAAATTTCAAAACTTTAGGCCAAATGCGCAGACTGAAGATGACGTCGCAAAAGTGAAATATTTTACAGAATTGTTACTTATCCTCATTCACAGTAAATGAAAGGTACCCGTTTACGAAAATCAAAAATTCATTTTTTTTCGCTCCACCCTAGTGGTCAAGATAGAGAGGTTTTCCTTTATTAACCTTTAGGATAGCACTAATTCCATTCCTGGTCATCAATGGTCAACTTTACAGGTTCACTGTAGAAATATATATACATATATATAGTTTTAGCCACCTTAGACCCCTGAAATAAGTGCTTCATAAATGACACTTGTTTTAACTTCAACAAAAGATGTTCTGTTGAGCAATGTAAAAGTTCAAACAAAATCTGGATTGTAGTCTGGCTTATAATTTGCTTTTTATGTGTGAAATAAAAACAAAATTTGTTAGCGTGTGTATTATATTCAATACGGAAAGGAAGATTCGAAAATATAAGTATGAAAACTAGATTTCTTTATTCTTACATGCAGTTCAGTGAAAAGAAATGGCAGAAAGCATACTTTATGAACTTAAAAATTTTCCTCCTTAGATATCAAAATTCTTCATATTACTCCTGCATTAAAACACAAGGGGTACAACACCCAATTTTGGTTTGTTTTCACCATAATTGTTATTTTGGTCCATTAAAGAAGTACTATTTTCTATTCAATCGGGATTCTTTGAGTACTTGGATGTTTTTCTAATGTTTTATGAGTTACACAGGTTTAATTTCATTAATATTTTGAAAGACTTCAGAAGGTAAGAGCATCACCCACATGTATTTCAGGTTTCTTTATAAAGAAATGCATGTGCATTGTACAGTGTGTATACTCAAAAAGTGAATAATGTAATTTGAAATTATAAATACATGTTATGTGCTGGAATGTACAGTGCCAATGCTTTCTTTTATGATAGTAATTTCAAAGCTTTTTTAAAAATTATTTTATTTTATTTCCAGATATAGCAATGAGTGTACTGTGGGGTTTCATTGCATTTCTCTCCATTTTCCTGCAGTGGAAAAGGTTTTTTGTCAGAAGAAATTGCAGCACATCTAACAAACCATGTTGTTCTTTTTGTTTTCCTCGAATATCTTCCTCTTCAAGCTTGCTACAATTACCAAGGAACTCAGATCATCCAAACGATAGACTGATAAATCCTAAATATAATAACTCTCATTATCAAACGTTTCCCCAGTGAATATACATCTTTTGGTCTTGTTTGTTTTTTACTGTCACTAGTCATTTTAATGCAAAGTATTTTTCTTATTTCAGTATAAAATAATATTTTATGTCAATATGTGTTGGGTATGTTTTTTAGGCAAATCTTTTGTACTTTGAATTCAAAGTATTTTAACCATTGTGCTTAATAATGAGCATAATTATGACTGAACTATAAGCTCTGTTATATTTTATTAAAATTTTGATGTTACTTACATTTGAAATAAATTCAAATGCTTTTAAATACTATAGCATAATTGTGTCATTATACTGATATTTATTGCATAATATGCAAAAATGTAGTAAAACCATCTTTTTACAAAAAAAAAAGGGGCACAAAACTTATAGTTAAAACCTTAAATTATGGAAGAAGTTGAAATTTAATAAGTTTTGCTAAAGTTAAATATGTAAGCAATTTATGTAAATGATACTCCTCAGAGAAGGTTTTTTTTAAGCTATTATTTACTGAAAGATATTAAACTTTAGTTTAATAAAAATGAATAGATGAATATAAAATATAACTTCACGGGGCTGCTGATATATTTACATTTCTTTTTTTCTTTTCCTATAAAAATATAATAAAATTCACAGTTCAGTGGAGAAAAATACATGCGTTGTCGAAATTTTTTAAAACAGAAAAAAAAGGTAAGATACTGAGAGTAAGATTTTAAATGCTAAAATGGACAGTCACCTTAGTAGTTCTAAGTGTTTCAAAATGTATAAAGCAGATGCAGAAAAAAAATTCATCAACACATTCAAAATCTACAATATTTACAAAAAAAAAAAAAAAAACGCTTCAGGTATCACTAAAACGTACCAATCAAACCAAAGTGGTTTATTTTTTTACTGAGGCGGCCAATGCTGATAGCTGAAATTTTGTTATGAAAAAACTAAAAGCACTCAAATGGTTTTAGAAAAGAAAAGTTGGTAGAGGGTTTTACACAATATTTTTATCAACAATTTAACTGAATATAAAAGAAGATAGGAACGTAGCTAAGAAAGGGAAACGGTAGGCGGTCTCTCAGCCTTATGCCTTCATTTTGCGTCAACCAAAGATAGGTAGGCTAGAAGCACATTTTTAAACCGTTCGTTTTGAAAGCGTTCTGGGAATTAGTTTCCAGACGCCATCCCATTCCCTATTACCTATCGTCATCAAATATGGCCGACAATTCGAAAAGCTTTCAGGAGAGTGCCACCACTCAAAACCCTCAAGAAACGCCCCTCATTGAAGATCCTTTAAAATTTTGGTTTTAGGAATTTGATGTGGAAAAGTATTGGACCTCTGGGAAAAGCCCCCGCACCCCTGACAATATCATCGAAGTTCATCGGCAGCAGGACGGTGTTTAAGAGGTGGGTTTTTAGGGTTCAAACGCTCTCCGAAATTTTTCAATACTATTCCAACAAATGCTTTTCATTATAAATTTTTGCAGAAAAATTTATCATTACTTTTTTGTTTCTTATAATTTTTATCTGAATTTATTAGAAAAATGAAATTACAATTATTGAAGAATTGTACAATGTCAGTGCTTCATCTGCAATATTTATTTTTATTGCAGTTATTGCGAACTCTTTATTTAAAAAACTATACAGTGTTTTCCTCCAGATTTTTGAATACCTGAAGCTAACAAAAGCATCCAAATTCTTTGAATTTGAAAGTACCAAGATCGTATTTAACATACACTGGCGGAAAAAAAAAATCCCAACACCAAGAAAAAATTGCCGTAGAGTAATGAAATTTGGGTAATGTAATTGTCTAGTTAACATGTTTAATTGATTAAATGTACAAGATCACTGAATAATTTAAGCTCAAGAAAATGATGTGCAAATGTGAAATTATGTTAATTTAATAGAGGGTGTAACCTCCAGAATTTTGAAGGCAAGCCTGCAAGCGTGCATGCATTATGTAATACAAGTGCCGAATGTCACTTTGTGGTACGGAGTTCCATGCTTGTTGCACTTGCTGTGTCAATACTAGGACCGTCATTGCTGACTGTGGATGATGCTCGAGGTGCCATCTCATGATATCCCATACGTTATCAATTGGAGACAGATCTGGTGATTTTGCAGGTCAAGGTAACATGTCAGCACTCTGTAGAGCACATTGCGTTACAGCAGCGATGTGAGGGCGAGCGTTATCCGGTTGGAAAACGCCCCCTTGAATGCTACTCATGAAGGGCTGTACTACTGATTAAATTAACAGAATGACGACAAATTTTCAGTCAGTGAGTTTGGGATAACCACAAGAATGCCCCTGCTGTCGTAGGAAATTGCTCCAAAGACCATAACTCCAGGTGTGAGCCCGTGTGTCTAGGCCGTAGACCGCTTGGATGCAGGCGGTCCCGTGGCCTCTTTCTGACCAATATACAGCCACCACTGGCACTAATTCAGAATCTGTTTTCATCAAAAATTACAACAGATCTCCACTCCGACCTCCAGTGAGCTCTGTCGTGGCACCACTGCCGTCAGAAAAGGTAATGGTTTGCAGTCAATGGAATACCGGCTACAGGCTACCTGGCTCGGAGCTGTCCTTGAAGTAAACAGTTTCTTACCGTTCCTTGGGTCATGACGGTACCAACTGTAGCTCGAATGTCAGCCGCAGATGCAGTACGATGCGCCACAGCCGTACGCAAGATTCGGCGATCTTCCTTCTCAGTCATGCCACGTGGCAGCTCGGAACTCGATCTTCTTGAGGTAGTACCATCCCTTGCCCATAGCTTCCAATAATCATGCATGGTGGAAACATTCCCACCCAAGTCTTTCTGCAATATCGCGAAATGAAAATCCACCTTCTCGTAACCAAATTGTACGACCTCGTTTAAACTCAGTGAGCTGTTGATAATGGCTTCTTCGTCTTCTTAAAGGCATTCCTGGCTAACATGAACGCAATTCGTTAAGTTTCACGGAAAAATAATACACACGAGCTTCACAACACGCTTTTAAAACAAGCCTCATTTGCATGTTCTGAGTGACGCCAGCTGCGCCACACTTATGCGCGGAACACGAAATTTCAATCGATGTCATCTTTCAGTTGTATAAACACGCCTACCAAATTTCGTTTATCTATCACAAGTCTTTCTTGGTGTTGGGATTTTTTTTTCCGCCAGTGTATTTTAAACATGCCAAAAACCCATCAGATGTGTTCTTCATTTAATATGCCCTTGAAGCAGCACCTACCCATTTAAATAATTTATTGTAACAAAATCAATAGGATGTATGAATCAAATCAAATTTTACTGACCATTTCACTAGGAATTTGTTTGGTAAAACCCTCCCAAAACAAAAGTCTGGTTAAGGCCCTGATTTGCAGTTATATTTATGGGATTTCAACTTCGAAAAATTACCCAAGAGCCCTGTATCTTGCTGTTGTTGCATGCCTCCATTAGACAGCAGAGTTAGACCAGGTCCATGACTTTGCACAGTCTCAAAATATACAACACCAGGTAGAAATCGTTAGCCAAATCTTGTCTGGTGAGCCCCATTCACTCGAGGATGCCCCGTATCTTTCCCGGGACTAACATTACAGATGATCGTCTAAATCAAGTTTTAAAAGCTAACTTTAAAAAATTTCAAGGAGAAAAAGCCTTCTCTGGCTAAAGTCCTTGAAGAGTGTCTTAAAATTCGTCTTAAGTTCTTGAATTTTGGCGCTTTAATCGGAAAAGATCTGGTCCCCTCAACGTTGCCAAAAATTTCAATTTGAAAAATTGGGAGGGGGTTGAATCTCTTCCCACCAAAGATCCACTAAAACTGCGTTTCTACAGCAACAATTTCGAAAAAGTTTGGGATTCAGGAGGAGCTCGAACTTCCATTTCCACAACATAGTTGAAGATATAAAACTTTTTCTTAAGTTTTAATTTCGAAAAATTAAAGAGGGAGCGCCGCCTCAAACTTCTCCCCTTAACATTACCAAAGATCGTCAAGTGGGCATTTTAAGAGCACAAAGTAGAAAAGTTCGGGGGTTAGCACCAGAACTTCTCTACTCTATAACATCGCTAAAAATCATCTTAAACTGTTTTTTTGTAGTTATATTTTCAAATCATTGCTTAAAGGATTGGTTCCGTCTCCAGCACATGGATGAGAGTAGGAAGATCGTAAGCAGGATGAGTGACAAGCGGTCACGAGGCAAGTTTTCTTATGCGCCTTTATCAAATAAATCAGGAATATAACCGCTGAAAGATGGTTTCTGCAAATTTAACAGCTTTAGAGCTTTTAATTTTTGCACGATTTGTTAAGATATACTGAAGATTTTTTTTCCATTAATTAAAAGCTTAATACGCAAATCTACGAGTAATCGCTATCTTAAGGGGTTAAGAAGGTTAGTGTTTGGTTTTTGAGGCTTTAGAGTCAAAAAACTAGGTTTAAATGGGGGGCATGGGACAAGGAGTAGGCTTAACAAGAATGCAAACGCATTGGGTTCTATTAAAAATCAAAATGGGGCACCCAATAAGAGTAGTCATGGCAACAATTGTGACTTAAGAAATCACGGTAGGTTGAATAAAAGCTATTTGGGCATACTTAAGGTTTTTTATGCCAATGCTCGCAGTATTAGAAACAAGATGGACGAATTGGAAAGCATAGTTATTGATGAGAGGTTGGATGTTATTGGAGTTACAGAGACATGGGCTTCCGAAAATGATGTAGAGTTATTACATATTGAGGGATATAATTTGTTTAGGCAAGATCGAGTAGGTAAAAGATGTGGCAGGGTTTATTTTATGTTAGAGACACTTTTACTTGCAATGAATTAGTATTAAAGGACAAACCTAATGATATTGATATGGTTTGGCTGGAATTAATGAGCAACAAATGAAAAAACTTCGTTTGGGCAACATTTATGGGCCACCTAATGTAAGTCAAATGGAAGATGAACAGTTGCATTGTATAATTAGGGACATGTCCAGTAAGGGTCCAGTCAGGGGGTAATTCATCATAATGGAGGATTTCAATTTTCTGGGCAATGATTGGAATACTATTCACCCTAGTAATGTCAGAGAAGAGTTTTTGAACGTAATTGGCGACTGTTACTTAGATCAGGTTGTAGCTCAGGGCAGGGGTGCCCACAGGGGGGGATTATGGCGCAAGTTGCGCCATCAAAATTTTTGGGGGGGATTTTTTAACTTATTTATTTACTTATTTAAATTATTTATTAATTTATTTTTTCAATTTAAATTATTTATCAACTTTATATTTAATTTTTTTTTTTTCATTTTTTTTTAAATTTACGTTTTTTTTTTTTTTTTTTTTTTTTTTTTTTTTTTTTTTTGTGCGAAGTTAATATCGAAAAATATTAACTTCTTTTCGAACGATTTGTACCTAAATTGTTGCTGAGTAATTAGAATAAAACTGCTAAGCGGGGGGAAAAAAAGATACGCTATCAATTCAACTTCAGCATTACCACTGACACCATAACAAATCTCGGCTCAAATGCAAAATAGGAACTTCCAGCCTAAACATTATTTATTAGTGGCGCCTGGAACTCGTTATTTGCGCGAGTGTATTAGCTGCTGTATTTCACCCTAATAGACAAATAACATCAACAAAATGACATTATATATACCGTTTTACAACTACAAAATTATGCAGTATTTCTGCTCCGAAGTCATTAGCTACGGGTATTCCAACGTTTGATTTCATTATTTTTATTACTTTATTATTTTTTTTACACTTCAGTTCAGTTTAATCTTAACACTAGATGATAAAGATTTCTCAATGCGGAGTGTCACAGTTTCTACCTACCGTAATGTTGCCATATTAATGTGAGATGCGCTGTTATCGACTATTTTGTAGCAGTTTGTCGCGTTCATAGTAAATGGCGGTTCAAGTTTTGTGAAATTTTAAAAGAAATCCTTCGAAGATGCCTAGAGCTCTTAAAACTTCGTTCAAATATAAATATTTAGAAGTACTTTGCAACACTGTGCACAGACAAGACAAATGGACTGAACATTGTCGCATAAAACATGCATATAAATTTAGAAATAATATTAATATCAAGTACAAAGTTGTAGCTGTTAAGAAAGGCAGTAGTACTTGGGATAAAGCGACTAGTAACACGGGTGCAGGCTCCATTGTTTCAACGGTGACAATGACAAATATACAAAATGGCACCATCAACTTCACGGTAAGAATTATATTAAACATTCCTTATAACAGTATTTTAAAACTATCTTACTTTGTTAATTATTTGATTTCAAAAAGGTACACTTCATATGTATATATATATATATATATATATATATAACCACCAAACCCCTGGTTTATTAGTATTAATGACGGTTCATAGTTTTAAGTGGCTATATATGAGCATGGCTTGCATCTTAAAAATCCTGAACTGTTTTTATGCATGCGTTGAAATAGGGAATTCATTGGTTCCATGATAGCTATGGCACATGAATATTGGGCTAAAAGTTAAAAGGGAGAAAATGAATTTTTTAGTGTCTGCCTGAGAAGTTAATTTGTTTGTTTCTAACGGGACTAAGATTCTTTCATGTTGCACAATTATTTCTTGATGGCTATTACCATTTGAGAGGCACCTGGACTCTTACGAAGTGGAGGGTAGGCCCGTCATTTAGGGGATTCAGAGGGTCAACCCCCCCCCCTCCCCGGCTTTGGGAAACCAATGTGTTTACCGGCAAGTGGGCGGGGTTTTTACTATTTTTTGGCATATTTTACATTGAATACATACCCATTGCCCCCGCTGGAAAACTTTGAAATGACGGTCCAGGCAAAGAGGCATTATTTTCATTTGCTAAGTGTAAGTTATATCATTGATTTAATTTCTTGTTGCTATTGGGAATTACTAATCATTTTCATAGCTATTTTTATTATATTTATCCCACCCGAATTTATTATCTGATTTTATCAATTTATGCCTCATTATAAACTCCCAAATGAGAAAATTTTCGTGGAAATTTACGACTTCACGCTTTTAGCTGATCAACACATATAAATATTACAATGGTATTTATCTACCTTTTTATGCGTCATATTTTTAAACATTTGAATTGTTTTTCAATGTTTGATTTTACTATCAAAGATCGAGTTGAAATTATTGTTTTATTTATATGACACTCATTAATCTACGAAAATGTTTGTTTGTACTATAATAGTTATTTTCATTTGCTTAGCACAAGCAAGTTTATTTAGTTAATGTATTGCTGTTTATTGTAAATATTTTTAACTAATCTTATCCCTTCAGATTCTGTTTATTTCACCCAGCCCTATTTAAACAAATAGTGCGTAAAAATCTTGTGATTAGAAGTATTGCATTCAGTTGAAACCTTCAGTGTCTATTTTTAAGTCATAATAAAATGATAACTTTCAGTGGCGTAGCGCAGAATTTTTTAAATTAAGTAATAATAATTGTAATAAAAAATAAATAAAAAAATAAATAATATTAAAAAAATAAATAAATAGAGAGCGCTAAAAATGAAAAATAAATAAGTAAAAGAGGGTTGGCAAAATTTTTGGGGGGGAATTTGCGCCATTGAGCTTGGGGGGGATGGGCACCCCTGGCTCAGGGAACTAGGAAGGATGTGATTTTGGATTTGGTTTTCTGTGACATTGAAGGTTCTGTTCAGGGGTTATGTGTAGGGGAACATATTGGGGATAGTGACCATAATAATATTAGGTTTGGGATAAAATTTGATAAGCAAAAAGATGAAAATTTTAGGTTTGTGCCCAATTTCAGAAATACCGACTTTGTTGCGCTTAGGCAGAGTTTAAAGGATGCTTTTTCATCAGGATTAAACAATGGTGATGTAAATCTGCAATGGACAGAGTTTAAAGAAAAACTCACAAAAACAGTTGAGGATTTTGTTCCTTTTAGGAGAAAAGCCATTAACACTAAAATTTGGCCTATGTGGTTCTCCAGGGAAACCAAAGACGCTCTAAATTTTAAGCAAGCTGCTTTTCATCGGTTTAAAGAAACTGGTCACTGTGCAGATAGGCTCAAGTATAGTGAGGCAAGGCGTAATTTTAAATATTTGGTACGAATTCAGAAAAGAGAATTAGAGCAAAGGCTAGCAGATAACATTGACATGAATCCTAAGAATTTTTTTGCTTATGCTAATTCTGGAAAAGTTCGAAGTAGTCAAATTGGGCCATTGGTCGATGGGCAAGGTAACTTAATTCAGAACGATAGAGATATTGCTAATGTGTTAAATAACTTTTTTTTTCCAGTGTTTTTAACGATAACTGCATCTCAACAGTTGACACCAGGGTGACACAAGCTACTATACAGCTTCAGGATTTTGTTTTCTCCAGGGACGACGTTTTATGTCAGTTGAAAAAAATCAAATCAACTAAAGCTCTGGGACCAGATAATATTTATCCAAAAATTCTAGTTGAATGTGCAGAGGAATTGGATGTCAAGTGATCCAACGTTTTTTACCTTACATTTTTGTATTTCTTTCAAATTTGGCTCATCAATTGTACCCCTTGAGGTGATCAAAAATCGCAATTTTTGGATTTTTATCTCTATTATTTTTTCATTTATGAGACTTTGAACTTTGGAAAAACCCTCGTTTTTCCATGGATAAGGGAACATAAAAGGGACCATAACTTGGCACCAAATATAGATAGAACGATTTGGTAAATAGCATTTTAAAGTACGTTAGGTGCCGCTTAATCTGATATGCAACATGACTAATTTGATAAAAATTTTCTTTTTCAAAAAATGAAATTTAAATTTCAAATTTAAATTTCTCAAAAAATATATAATAATTTTTTTTTTAAAAATTCTCAAAAATTCTTGTGTATTTTATCTATGTTTGTACAAATTTTTAGTTTGGGATCTCAATGGGATCATATTTTTTTGAATTTTTGAATAAAACTGTATAGGAAAAAAATGATATTTTTTAGATTCTATTTATTTAAATACTAAGTTCTCTTGCTTGTGATGGTCTAAAAAGTAGTAAACAAACATGAATATGTTTAAAGTGAGCTAGCATGAGCTTATAGATTTGTCAGGTTCACCCCCTCCCCCCTTCCTCCCCCGCACAACCACTCTTTTTTAATTCAAAACTGTTCAAAATGTTTAAAAAAAAACTATTTGATACAAAATGAATAGTAAACTTATTTAAAGTTGGTAAATGAGTTTCCTTATAACTAGACGAAGTATCCCCCTCCTCCACCCAAATATACCATTAACGCTGTACTATTATGACGGCTAACCTGGGGATTGAATTGACTATTATCTTTACTCTAGGTAAGTGAGCTAGCATTAACTTGTACATTGGTCAGTTCCCCCTCCCTTCCTTCCTGACCCAACCATTTTTCCCCCAAACTGTTTAAAATGCTAAAAAAAAGCTTCTTTGATACAAAATGAACAGTAAACTTATTTAAAGTTGGTAAATGGGCTTCCTTATAACAAGGCAAAGTACAACCCTTCCCCCACCCAAATATACCATTAACGCTATACTAATATGACGTCTCACCTGGGGATTGATTTGAGGATTATTTTCCCCCTAGGTATATATTGTTTTTCAGACGAAGTGTTTCGTTTTCAATCCGAACTTCACAAAGTGTACTTCTATTCAATATATGAATTTAAACTTATGGTTCATGTCATCCCCTCCCCCAGCACCAATCTTCAATTTAGAAGGGAGGAAATAAATGGGTCTCCCCAAGATCATAGCAAACAGCAAAATAGCACTGTTTCCCCTTGTTCTCATAATGTTTTCCCATTATTTTCACACAAAACTGAGAAGAAATCAAAGTGTCACGTTATATGTCAGTCCTCATTACTGCTTTTCCTTTCTTTTATTGGACAAAGCTCATGAGCTAATGGGAAAGAGTAACAAACAGAACAAACTGAAACACTACCAGACATCAGTAGAGACTAAGGCTTTGAAATGGGGTTAGGCGGGATGATAAAAAAAATAAAAGTTTGGAGTGGGAGGGTAGGGTAAGGGGGGGAGCAATCTGTAAAGAAGTGAGGTTGTGCTCAAAAAAGCAATGTTTGTTTAATATATGTATATAGATATATCTTGCTGCATTACTTTCCTTTACAACAAAATGAAAAATAACACAAACGATTAAAAAATTAAATAACAGCTGCCCACTAGATAATGTGGAAAGATAGTTATGGGGACACAGACATATGATCTGATATTTTGATTTATTTTCAGTTTTTGTGCGAAAAGAATAGAAAAAACGATGAGAACAAGGAGAAACAGTGCTATTTTGCTGTTTGCTATGATCTTGGGGTGACCCATTTACTTCCTCCCTTCAAAATTGAAGATTGGTGCTGGGGTAGAAGATGAAATGAATCATAAAGTTAAATTTCAGATTTTGAATGGAAGTACACTTTGAAGTTCGGATCGAAAAAGAAACACTTCGTCTGAAAAACAATATAGAAACCTAGGGTGAAAATAATCCTCAACTCAATCCCCAGGTTAGACGTCATATTAGTATAGTGTGAATGGTATATTTGGGTGGGGAGGGGGATACTTCGTCTAGCTATAAGGAAACCCATTTCCCCACTTTAAATAAGTTTACTATTCATTTTGTATCAAAGAGTTTTTGTTTTTTTTTAAACATTTTGAACAGTTTTGAATTAAAAAAGAGTGGTTGTGTGGGGGAGAAAGGGGTAGGGGCTGAACCTGACAAATCTATAAGCTCGTGCCAGCTCACTTTAAACATATTCATGTTTGTTTACTACTTTTTAGACCATCACGAGCAAGAGAACTTAGTATTTAAATAAATAGAATCGAAAAAATATCATTTTTTTTCCTATACAGTTTTATTCAAAAATTCAAAAATATATGATCCCATTTAGATCCCAATCTAAAAATTTATACAAACACTGATAAAATACACAAGAATGTTTGAGAATTTTTTCAAAAAAATTCATTATATGTTTTTCGAGAAATTTAAATTTGAAATTTAAATTTCATTTTTTGAAAAAGAAATTTTTTATCAAATTAGTCATGTTGCATATCCGATTAATCGGCAACTAACGTACTTTAAAATGCTTTTTACCAAATTGTTCTATCTATATTTGCTGCCGAGTTATGGTCCCTTTTATGTTCCCTTATCCATGAAAAAACGAGGGTTTTTCCAAAGTTCAAAGTCTCATAAATGAAAAAATAATAGAGATAAAAATCCAAAAATTGAGACTTTTGATTACCTCAAGGGGTGCAATTGATGAGCCAAATGTGAAAGAAATACAAAAATGTAAGGTAAAATTTTTCTCAGATTTTGGATCACTTGACGTGGAATGACCCGTTGACGTTATTGTAAATATTTTCAATGCTTCGTTTAGCTCAGGGATAGTGCCAGTAGACTGGAAGCTGGCTAACATTACGCCGCTCTTCAAGAAAGGGTCTAAGGGTAATGCAGGAAATTATAGGCCTGTGAGTTTGACTTCAGTGATTTGTAAAATTTTTGAAACTTTAATCAAAGTCGAAATTATGAACTTCTTAGAAACTAATAGTTTGTTGACTAGTATGCAGTATAGTTTCAGGAAAGGTAAATCCTGTGCTACTAATTTGTTACATTTCTATGATAAGGTTACTAAGGCTTTGGATAACAAAAAGTGTGTGGATGTTGTCTACATTGATTTTCAAAAGGCTTTCAATAAGGTGCCGCATGTTGCTCTTCTCAGCAAATTAGCTGATATAGGAGTGGGAGGAAAATTTTTAACTTGGGTTGGAAATTGGTTGACTAGAAGGAAACAAAGAGTACCGTAAAATGGGGTGAATCGGAACACTTTTCAGCTTTGATTGTAAAAAAAACAGTTAAAAGATATTTTTTTTATTTGATTTTTTGGGTAAAAAGTTCGGTCTAGCTTTACTTTTGATATTCCAAGCAAAGACAAAACATTTTGAACAGTTATTATTAAAACATATACAAAGGCGTAGGAACCGAGGGAACTCGGGCTCCCCTTGGAATATTTCAGACCGGCTAGGCTCCCCCGGAAAAATTCCCTTACTACAACGTTTTATAGTACATTTTTTACCGCAAACCTGATTTCAAAAAAGGTGATCTTTTTTTTAGAAAATTCATACAATAAACAGCAAAGAAAGGGGGGAGACAGGGTAGGTTTTTTCTCAACATCATCAAAAATCATCTAAAAGTGCGTTTTTAAAGCTACAATTTTGAAAAATTAGCCAAAATTGATTTTGTTACCCCAGTTCCTGCCCCTAATGTAACCAAAGATAGCCTAAATTCGCTTAAAAGACTTGTATTTCAAAAATTTTCTAACTTCTAAAGTCACTAAAAATCGTCGAAAGGCATTTTTAAAAGGTACCAGTTGGAAATTTTTCCGGGATAAAAGTTTCAGACTTCCTATTTCTGAGCAAATATTATATCCAAAAACTAAGTTCATATTAATAATGTAAAAGTTCATATTCTAATGTAAAGTTAAATTTATTTATTCACAAAAATTGTTTTTTTTTGAACATTTATGACTTTGTGGCTGAGCTTTAGTGTAAAGGGTGACAAAGTGTGTCTGCCCCCCCCCCCCCCAAGAAAGTGCATAAGCATAGCTCTGGTACTGCACCGGGTTCCCCCTGTTTTAACTAAGTTCCTACGCTCCTGAACATATAGGAAATTATGGGTGTTCCGAATCACCCCGATGATAGGGGTCAATCAGAACACATGGTAAAATGTTTATTTTTTTCCATTTAACCTGTAATAGCTCTCACAAACATGAGTAATATTGATGGGGAAGAATAAGAACAGATAATTACTGTCAAATAAAAGTATAATTTCAATACCAGTAAATGTTTATAATTTGTCAAAATTCAAAATAATTTTGAACTATTGAAAAATGAAAAGTAATTTTAAGAAATGCTTTTGAATTGAAATACAAAGATTTAACATAATGGAAGTCACTCATGTCGTCCACAAATATGTATTTGTCCTTAAAACTAGCAATTGTGACTTGGCTTAAGTTTTTTCATAACATTTTCTGGGATGGAGAAATCTCTGGGTTTCGGAGATTGTCCTGAAAGATTTTTTCACTTATTCATCACTGTCTGTGTGCTGGCCTTTTGCTATATAAAGTCTATATAACTTTCCCCCTCGTATTTTAAGTAAAACGAAGTCTCCTGGAGAAAAGCTCTTTTGAAATCTTCAACTTTTTCTCAATCTAAGATCTAGTTGCTCACTAGAAGGGATAAACAGTAATAAATCCTTGTCCTTGTCTTGATTAGAAGAATTGGGGTTAGAATCTTGATTTTTCAAACAGTTTCCTTCAAATAAGTTTGAATTGGAACAACACAACAAACTGTTCCGATTCACCCCGCAATTTTTTTTCCTATGGCATTTTTCAGAATTCTTCATTTTTATGACACAATTTATAAAAATGTAAATTCTAATGTGGTATTCTGTTGTTCAGATACATGTATAATTGAAACATACCACTCTTAGGTTTTAAATATAAGAAGGTTTGTTCTTGCACATGAAGTTTTGCTGTCTATGAAAATGTGATGTTTTTCAGTATTCCACGTGCAGCCCTCCTCAGAAGCCAGTAGCTTTGCCAGATTGACAAAAGTAATTTTTTCCTATTTCCTATGATCTTACCTTTCTAAAAAAAAAAATCATGACGAAAAATACCCAATAGTTTATTTATGAAGAATTTCTTTGTACGGTCGGGAAGTTTTGTTCCGATTGACCCCGCTGTTCCTATACACCCCATTTTACGGTAGTTGTAAGGGGAAATTTTTCTAATTGGAGTGAAGTTCTGAGTGGGGTTCCTCAGGGATCAGTTTTAGGGCCCCTTTTGTTTATCATTTTTATGAATGATATATTCACGAGAATATTTCGGGAAACATGAATTGTTTTGCTGATGACGTCAAACTTATGGGGATTGTAGATAATGAGGAACAAGTAAATCAGCTGCAAGAGGATTTGGATCACATTACTAAGTGGGCAGATAAGTGGGGTATGGCAGTAAATGTTGGGAAATGTCAAGTTCTACACTTAGGTCATGGAAACAAAGGTACAAGCTATTATCTACAGGGCTCAGCTGTAAGTCGGGCAGAAAGTGTTGTCGATCTGGGAGTTTTAATTAATCAGGACTTCAAATTTAGTCAGCAGTGCAGTGTAGCAAGTAACAAAGCCAACAGGATGCTGGGGTTTATCAATAAATCTATTTCAAACAAATCTAAAAAGGTTCTTCTGCCTCTGTATAGAAGTTTGGTGAGACCTCATTTGGAGTATGCTATTCAGTTTTGGTCTCCACATCTTAAGAAAGATATTAATTTACTGGAAAGGGTTCAAAGGCGGGCTTCAGGGATAGTAAATGGGCTTACAGATTTAGATTATGGTTCCAGGCTTAGAATGCTTAAGATGTACAGTCTTGAGCAAAGGAGATTCATAGGGGACATGATCCAATCCAGTTGTTTAAATTTATCAAAATGAATAATGTTGATGGGCTAAATTTTTGTTTAGAAAGCAGGACAAGGGGACACTGTTTTAAGCTATTTAAGTCTCAGGCTAACCTAGAGGTGAGGAAAAATTACTATTTCAGTAGGGTTGTGAGTACCTGGAACAGCTTACTGGAGGATGTTGTTATGGAGTAAGGGAGTTGATAGCTTTAAGAGGGCCTTGGATCTTTATTGGGGATTGTAATTTGACTAGGACCAGCCTAGTTGGGCCTAGAGTCTGTAGCTGGTCGTCATCTTTGGAATTTGTATTATCCTAATTAGCTTCTCTCGCCAGATGGCGTGTTCGTTACTTTCAGTTCAAAATCTAATTACTGAATTCATAGCCCCAAATGCGTACTGGAGAACAGGGACTCTGCATCCATTCTTATCAATCCCTCCCGCGCAGTGTTTCTTTCAGGCATCTCTCCGGGGGGGGGGGACTCTCCTCCCGGAGAAAGTCAACTGCCCCCCCCCCCCCCGAGGAAAACGCAGTTTGCACTATCACACACAGAAAATGAATGAAAAAAAGGAGAAAATAAGTAAAAATTAAAGAAATAAAAAAGTAAATCCACATAAATGACTTCAAAATGGCTCTATCTAGCGAAATACTCATCGGATTTTCTCGATCGTGATCTCATTCGAATGAACGCAAAAAATACCTGTTAGGAAAGTTTCCTTCCGGGGTTTTTCAAAACCACTAATCGCTCTCTCCACCCTAAAGAAAGATACAGGCGTTTTTAAATTTGGAAATATCCATTTTAAATTGGATTTGTAAAAATCGTTTGCACGAGCGTGAAAGAAATGAAATAGCGTGAAATAAATTATTGATATCAAAAAGGTGTTGCCATTTTGTTCTTGAACATAAACAAATAAAATTCTTGCTTTTGCTTTTCCTGTAGCGGGGATTTAAAACTTTTTTGGCGATTTATTCATTTTCGTACTGCGCAAAAGGTCGACTTTAATCTAATCGGGATTTTAGACACGCGTTACTTGACATAAATTTTATTCTCAAGGTATACCGGACAGGGACAGAGCCGGGCCAAGTAGCTAGTATTTAAAAAATGAATATAAAAATAAAAGAAAATTTTAAAATATATTGAGAGGTGACATCAAAGATATCCTACAATTGCCTTTTAGGACATATATTTCGAAACAATACCGGGGGAGACTTTGTGAAACCTATCTTTTTTCTCTTGGCATTCGCAAAGATCGCCTAACCATTTGAGGGGGGGGGGAGTCAATTTCATAACACTTATAGAGAGAGTTATGAACTGCATCAATTTTCATAATTTCGTAAAAGATAGTCTACAAATACGTTTTTAGGACCTCATTTTTTAAAATTCCGAAAAAAATCACTTAACCTCGGTAACGATGGCCTGAAATTGGCATATAGGCTTCAATTCCGAAAGTGTTTCAGAAGAGAATATCAAATCGCATTCCTTTTCCTCAACTGTCATCAAAGATCCGGGAGGGGAGGAGCCCTGAACCCAATTTTTATCTGATTTTTCTCAAAGATAGCATATAAATGCTTTTTTAGAACCTCAATTTTTGAAAGTTCTCTAGGGAGAGTCTGTGGACATACTTCAATTTGGAAAATTTTAAGAGGAAAAGCCCAAAACCCGTCCCTTCGTCAAACGACATCAAAATGCACAAAAGTTATGTATCAAGATTTTAATTCCAAAAACTTTTCCTGGCTAGACCTCTGTTCCACAATAATAATCTCGTTAGAGACGTCGCACATTTGCGTTTTTAGTACATTAATTTCGAAAAAATTCTAAAAGAGTGACACGAACCAAATTTCTCTCCACAAATTCCTCAAAGATAGTTTACAATTGCCTGTTTAAGACTTCAATTTCGATTTTATTTTTCTGAAGAGAGTTCCGAATCTTGTCCCTTTCTCTGAAGTCATCAGAGATGACCAACAATAGCGTTTTTAGGCCTTAAATTTCAGAAAAACTGTAGGAAAGTGTCCCTTACATATCACCAAAAATGATCTACAATTGCGCATTTAGAGCTCCAATTTCGAGTGTCGAACTGCATCACTTACTTAACATCATTAACCCATTTGTGCCTAGCGTCCTTTTAAAAGGACGCTTGCAAAATCCTCCATAAATATATAAAAAAGTTTCATTTCAAATCAAATAGCTGATTATTATAATAAAGTGTTGTATTAATCATTATTCACCAGATGGTGGCACTAAAATTATATTCAATAATTTTTTTTTTTTTACTGGCGAAAGTCCAATAAGTGAAATTTTCATCATTTTAAAATGTCAAAGAGCAAAAAGTAAGTTAAAATTTTTAATTTCCGATGATATGAAAAGTTTTTATGCTCAAATCTTACTTTATACTCTTTTCTAGAACACGTATTTTTGTTTTCAAATTTTTTAAAATATTATTTTAGCGCAGTTTTATCTGCGATTTTGTAGCGTTCTATTTTTAGGACGCTAGGCACGAGTGGGGACAGGTTTTTCACACGTGTTTCGTTCCTGAAAGCTTTGCATTACTGATCATTTTTGATGTTATATCATCATAAAATGCGTGAAATATGATGTTTCAGAAATAAGTTTTGAATAATGAATGGATTAAGAATTAAGTTGGTAGCATACACTGAAGTGACAAAAGTCATGGGATACCTCTTAATATCGTGTCGGCCCTCCTTTTGCCCGGCGAAGTGCAACAACTCGACGTGGCATGGACTCAACAAGTCGTTGGAAGTCTTCTGCAGGAATATTGAGCCATGCTGTCTCGATAGACGTCCATAATTGTGAAAGCGTTGATGGGGCAGGATTTTGGGCACGAACAGACCTCTCGATGGTGTCTCATAAATGCTCAATGGGATTCATGTCGGGCGATCTAGGTGGCCAAATCATTCGTTGGAATTGTCCAGAATTTTCTTCAAACCAATTGCGAACAGTTGTGGCCCGGTGACATGGCGCATTTTCATCCATAAAAATCCCATCGTTGTTTGGGTACATGAAGTTCATGAATGGCTGCAAGTGATCTCCAAGTAGCTGCACATAAGCATTTCCAGTCAATGTTCGGTCCAGTCGCACTAGAGGACCAAGTCCATGCCATGAAAAAACAGCCCACACCATTACGGAGCCACCACCAGCTTGAACAGTGCCTTGCTGACAGTTTGGGTCCATGGCTTCGTGGGGTCTGCGCCACACTCGAACCCTACCATCGGCTCTTACCAGCTGAAATCGTGACTCATCGGACCAGGCCACGGTTTTCCATTCATCTAGGGACCAACCGATATGCTCACGTGCCCACGAGAGTCGCTGCAAGCGATGTCGTTCTGTCAGTAAAGGCACTCGAGTCGGTCTTCTGCTGGAATAGCCCAAGAAATCCAAATTTCTCCGCACAGTTCTAGCAGACACGTCCATTGTACGTCCCACATTGATTTCTACGGTGATTTGACGCAGTGTTGCTTGTCTGTTAGAATTTACGACTCTTTGCAGACGTCGCCGGTCTCGATCTTTAAGTGCAGGCGGTCGACCACTGCGCTGTCCATGGTGGGATGTTATGCCTGAAATTTCATACTCTCGGCACACTCTTGACACAGTGGATCTGGGAATGTTGAATTCTCTAACGATTTCCGAAATGGCATGACCCATGCGTCTAGCTCCAACTAACATTCCGCGTTCAAAGTCTGTTAATTCACGTCGTGCGGTCATCATCACGTTAAAACCTCTTCACATGAATAACTTGAACAGAAATGAAAGCTCTGTAAAAGCACTGCGCATTTATACCTGTTCTATGCGATGCTACTGCCATCTGAAAATTTGCATATTGCTATCCCATGACTTTTGTCACTTCAGTGTATATTTAACAACATTTAATTTATAAAATTGTTTTGCTTGTTCTTATACATGAAAGCCTGGCTTTTCCCATGATTTACGATACTTTATCATCTCATAATAGTATAAATATTTCTTATGAACATTTTTTTTTCAAAAATAAAAGTATTCAAGAAGCTTTTATTAATTGCAAAGTTTAATTGTATTTAAATATCGTTTTTATTTTACCAATCATTACCAATCAAAGAAACACTTACATAACTAATTAAGAGGTTATTTTTAAATAAACGTATAATATAAAAAAAAATCAAATGTGATGGACCTCATTTCAGAGCTCCCGGAAAATGAGTACTATGATTTGTTTTTCGAAAACCCTTTTGCGTCACCCGCGTTAATTGATAAATTAACAGAGAAAGAAATAGGTGAAACGGGAACTGTACGGGCAAACAAAACTGGAAACTGTCCACTTGAAGATATTAAATATTTTAAGAAGGAAGACGGAGGAAGTTACGATTTCCAAAACTCGAAAAATTTGAGTTTTGTTAGATGGAACGGCAATAGTGTCCAACTTTGGCATCCAACCAATATAGTATTACACCCATAGTTCAAACTAGACGATGGTTAAATGCTGAAAAAAATTTATTAAGATAGACCAACCATTTACTGTTTCCCAGCGTAATAAATTTATGGGTGGAACAGACCGAATGGATCAGAACTTAGCCCAATATAGCTGTTCTATTCGGTCAAAAAATGGTGGTAGTCACTGTTTCTGTTTGGCCTCAAAGTTTCTGTGAAAAATGTATGTCTCCTGTGCAGATTATGCCATTCTTATGAAGCAAACAAAATAGACCTTTTGCAGTTCCGAAGTGAAATCTGCTAAAGTTACTTTGCTAAGTACAGCAAGAGAGCCAAAAACAGCGTGGCTATGGGAAATCCAAAGAAATTAACAGAGTGCCCAACGAAGTGAGATTTGATGGAAAAGATCATTCAATCGTAGTGGGTGGTAACTCATTGCAAATAAAATGTGCTTACTGCGGTAAGAAATCTACAAGAAAGTGCAATAAATGTTTAGTAGGATTGCACGCTAAATGATTTAAAATCTTTCATACTAAGTAACTTTTACTTTAAAAAATGTAAGAAAAAAAAATACTCATGCTATTCTTTTTTATCATACTGCAAGCTGGTAATTTGAATTCTTTTTATGTAAATTTGAATTTTAAATGTTAAGGATTTATTTGAAGCACACGTTAAATAGTCTGAGTTTAATTTTCTGGTTTCTTCAATTTATTTATTTTTATTTATTATTTTTTTAATATTTAAATTTATTTTGAATTACATTGTTTTATTACAGTGACCACCACTCATATGAATTGCTTTTGTTCAAATAGTTTTATTCAGTAAAGCTGCTAATTTAATAGAGCTGGATTTTGTTCTCTTTTTAATGATTTGATTCATTTAAGCGGTTTATTCAATTAAAAACTGATTCAATAAAGCGGCGTTAGCTGTATTATGTTTTGTTACATAAATTTTTATTTTTTAATGTTTAATATATGCAAATTTGCTATTAAGGTGATCGATTTTGGAAAATCTAGGGGTCGAAGTATTTGTAAAAAACCTGTACCCTCTCGTGCCTAGCGTCCTAAAAATAGGACGATAACATTATATAAAATAAAAATTTTATTTTTGGTTTAGGATTTTTAAAATATTTTTTCAGTTCATTTAGTACCTAGACACATGTTATGAGCCAAAAATGGTTTAAAAGTTCGGAGTTGAGCATTAATGGGTTAAAGATAGTCGACATTTGCACATTTTGGGCTTCAATTTGGAAATTTTTCCTTAGCAGTGCTTCTGAACTCTTTCAACGTTGTTAAAAATCCTACAATATTTCGTTTTCGTTTTTTCCCCGAAACTCTCCCTCCTCCACATCCGTCGGCCCTTGGCAACTGCGGATCCTACTTCTGGTTTTGTTGGTGGACATAGTAGTCAAAATAACTTTTAAGCTTTGAAATAAGGTTTTCAAATTAACACTAAGTTTTTCTTTCTCTTCGTATTTATTTATTCTTTATAATTAGCAACAATAAAAATATTAAAGAAAACTAAATTCTTTATTGACATACATAATCATTAAAATTATATAGCACTTTTAATAAGGGGGAAAGAAGAAAAATGTTCTATTTTTCTTTGTATTTAGTATGATCGGATGAATAAATATTTTTTAAAGGGCAATAAATTGAGCTGATAAGTATGATTTTTAAATTTAATAATGTACTAATATGATGAAATTTAAATTTGCCAAAGTTGTTAGTGAGTTAGTAATAATAAAATTATTCAAAACGTATCATTTTTTTTTTCTTTTGTAGTACTATTGAATAAATACATATCACAGTCATATGAAATAGACTTAACATATGTAAGAGTTACGACCCATGAAAAACTAGTTAAAAATAAGAAGTAAATAAAAAATAGTGAACATTCTTGGGAAGTAATATTTATTACATTTGGAGGATGCAAAATTAATCATCTGCAAAAAGATTAAAGTAACCTCAACTGATGAAAAGATTCAATTAACTTCGTTAAGCAATAGGTTAGAAACGCACGAAATTTTTTAGGAAATAATTTTCTTCTTTTTCACTTACTCTTTACTATTTGTATTGATATAAAATTAATGCTAAGTGAAAAAAAAAAAAAAACTAAATTCATTAGAATAAAAGCTATTAAATTAGTTTGTTGATAAATCTACTAAAGGTTATGAAAAATGTCAAATAACACACAATTAATCAACAAAATTAGAAACAAAACATTTGTATCCTTACATAAATACGTTGTTATTAAGAACCTGCACCCATTTAACTTTCTATTTATTTGATGGTTGCGTATGATTTTATGTATGTTTTGTACCAAATTCAAAAATTCTATTTAAAATTAGTATCAATCCTGTTTGTGAAAAGTTAAATTATTTTTTTTTAAACTTTTCAGAGCATTTTTCAGTCATATAAATGGTTGCTTTGTTCTTTTCTTTCATATTGTTTTGAAGCCAGTTTTTT
The DNA here is from genome assembly GCA_038373865.1 of Uloborus plumipes. Taxonomy (NCBI): domain Eukaryota; kingdom Metazoa; phylum Arthropoda; class Arachnida; order Araneae; family Uloboridae; genus Uloborus; species Uloborus plumipes. Next base: position 47,896 of record JAXGGA010010169.1, read on the forward strand.
TTTTTTTTTTTTGGTTCATTACTAAAATATCGTGTTGCGCAATTTACATAGAAGTTCATAATTCCTTAACCGAAAACATAAGCAGAAGGCAGAACGAAAGAAAAGAAAAAAAAAAGGAGGGGTGAGATTTGTTTTTTCATATATACCTACATTTTAGTTATTTTTCTACAACTTTCTATCAAGTGTAAC
>JAXGGA010010170.1:0-48077 GCA_038373865.1 Uloborus plumipes
GACAGCTTAAGCGAGCAAGGAGTATGCTTTTATTACAGTTTAAAGAAGAAAGTAAACTAAATCAAGGTTTTAAATTAATTTTTAATTTTTAATATGCACTATTACTGCCAACGTTGACCGATTTTTGTTCGTACATTTTCATGAGATATTTTCACAAGTAATAAAAATGGGCAAGCAAATCATTAGGGAGGATGACAAACGAAGAAACGCGCACCACGCTTTATGGGAAGCACTGTTTCATAGTGTTAAGACTATTCATTAGTTCTCCCCCAGCTTTTCTAATCCCATATTAGAATCCAGTTCCTCTAATAACGTTAAAGGGTCATTTTCGAAGTCGACCACGCATTGCGACAGTTGCCCAATTATCTCAACACTTAACCCATTAACGTCAACTGTCGCTAGCAGTCCGTAATGATAGGAAATCTACGGCGGCTGTAATGATACGCCACAGAAGCTGCCGCCAGCCATAAAGATGCAGAGACACAGACGTCTTGCTTTTGTCGTGCAATCTGCTCCATGGATGCGAGAGCCATTATGATTTGGTTGTTGCGTCCGATCCCGAAAATATTGCACGCGCTCGTCAGAGGAAATTAAAGGTGGTTCGCGGGGATTTGGAATGGAACACTGTGATGCAGGAATTGAATCCTCTTGCTCAGTTACTTTATGATCTTGTATTCGATGATTTCGTTCATTGCTGGTTACTGAGCAGGGTTGCCGCTTGGTCATTCTAAAGTTCAGTTTGGGTAGAACTGCTAGAGTGTAATAAATGGCAATGTAATTAATTTCTTACTTGGCAACAGAGTGTAACTAACTGTAGGCCGACCCAAGCACTTGCCGCCATGTTTGGTTAAAGTTACAAGAAAACGGCGATAACATGCACATTATTTTGTAGTTTTAAGGGTTTTAATTGAAATAAGACATTAGATGGATTAAAAGTTCCATTGATGGTATGCCACAGAAGCTGCCGCCAGCCGTAAAGATGAAGAGACACAGACGTTTTGCTTTTGCCGTGCAATCTTTGCCATGGATGGGAGAGCCATTATGATTTGGTTGTTGCGTCCGATCCCGAAAATATTGCACGCCCTCGTTAGAGGAAATTGAAGGTGGTTCGCGGAATTTGGAAAAGAACGCAGTGATGCAGGGATTGAATCCGCTTTCTTAGCTACTTCATGATCTTGTTTTCCATCACTTCGTTCACGGGTCAGTTCCATGCGAAATCATACAGGAAAACTATACATTGTTGCTCACTATTTTTGATTTTTAAAACTTTTTGCCTGTTAATTAACTGTTATATTGGGAGCATGAAACAATGGTTTAAAAAATTTTAAACCTTCAGAATTTTTTTTGGCAAGCACTTTTCAGTAGCTGCGGAAGCGACTTTTCGTGAAAAGAGTACTTTGTGAAGATGCTTATAACTTTTTTATTTATAAATATATCAAAATGATTTAAAAACCACTTGATTGAGCAAAAAAGGATCTAAATTTCTATATCAGTTATTTTTCTGATAATTAGTAACAAATTTGTGTAAAATTGGCTTAAAAATAAGATTTTTTGTGTGAAATTGTACATTTTTGGCATAAAAATATTAGTAGAAGGAATTAAGACTTATGAGTGATATCGTTCTAGTTTTAGAGATATGGAGCCGCGAAGTTGACTGAAAAATTTCATTTATTTTGACGCCAAAAAATCATCACATAATGCAAAATTAATTATTCTCGTAATATTAGATGAGTTTTTTTGTGGTATAAACTAACCCTTTTACCAAAACATATAATATTTTAATTTATTTTCCATTTACAGGAAGAAATAATTTAGATATTATGCTTTTATAAATGCATTTTTTTCTACGTGTTAGTCATAAAAACATGATTTCCTAAAGCGGTCTTTATGCATCTAGTGAGCAAAGAACAATTATAGTTTTAATCTAACCTACAACTCTTCATTCATTTTTAAAAGTTTAAAGCGTTAAAACCCCCCTACAGCACCAAAAAGTCGCTAAAAATCCGAATTTAAGCTCTAGATCCTGCCATCCGTGAGACTGCGCCTGTGTAACAGCAGAAAATGGCGGACGTATTTTCGCGAAAAATTGTAGGATCTAGATCAGTGTTTCCCAACCTTTTCAAGCTCATCCCCCCCTTCAAGATGTCGACTGACACCTATCCCCCCCCTCTTCTTTTTTCTTCCACGAAAAAACCATAATTTGGAGCAAGCGAACATCTTTTTTTTTTAATATAAGTACCTAAAGGAGCGGTAAATTCTTAAGGGGCGATGGGTATTTAGAAGAGAAAATAGCAGCAAAAAAAGGGTAACGAAAACCGAAATTGTAAATATGTACAAAACCGCTTGTTCAGTGTTCAGACAATTAATTACACGTTAAGAAAGAAACAAATTGAAGTTCAAGCTCTTCCTCTTTGCACCTCGGATTAACCTTAGTGAATATTTTATCATTCACTGTCAATTTTATGAATTTTCAGATTTTCAATTTATTTTCCTTCCAATTTTTTGTTTCAATGATTTTAATTACCCAGATTCCAGTGAACAAAAGAAAATAATTTCTTGAAAAATGTACTTCTGTTTTTTGATAAGTACGTCAATGATCTTAGTTTAAATGTTTCCCTTCAAATGATTATATCAGTTCGCTTCGTGAAAGAAAAAAATAAAGGTATTTTATTTATTCATTAATATTTTTACTTTAAAAGTGATTAGTCATAGTATCTTTATTGCGTACATTTTACTTCAAATTAAAGTTAGGTACTTATATTTTTAATATTATAGATGTTCACTTGCTCCAAATTATGGTTTTTTCGTGGAAGAAAAAAGAAGGAGGTGGGGCGATAGGTGTCAGTCAGCATCTTGAAAGGGGTGATGAGCTTGAAAAGGTTGGGAAACACTGCTCTAGATCCTACCCTTTTCCGCAAAAATACGTCCGCCATTTTCTGCTGTTATACAGACGCAGTTTCACGGAAAATGGCAGGATCTAGAGCTTAATTTCGGATTTTTAGCAACTTTTTGGTGCTGTAGGGGGGTTTTAACGTTTTAAACTTTTAAAAATGAACGAAGAGTTGTAGGTTAGATTAAAACTATAATTGTTCTTTGCTCACTAGATGCATAAAGACCGCTTTAGGAAAATCATGTTTTTATGACTAACACGTAGAAAAAAATGCATTTATAAAAGCATAATATCTAAATTATTTCTTTCTGTAAATGGAAAATAAATTAAAATATTATATGTTTTGGTAAAAGGGTTAGTTTATACCACAAAAAAACTCATCTAATATTACGAGAATAATTAATTTTGCATTATGTGATGATTTTTTGGCGTCAAAATAAATGAAATTTTTCAGTCAACTTCGCGGCTCCATATCTCTAAAACTAGAACGATATCACTCATAACAATTTTGCTACATATTTACTACTATAAGAAGGTTATCCGGTTAAATTTTTGTAGATTTTCATTCAGTCCTTTTTCAGATATTAAATCTCAAAGTTAGCATTTTTTCTCCAAAATGCCAAGTTTGACAAATTATATTAAAAAAAAGGCTGTCTTCAAATGTTTCACACTACTTCTGGGAATAGTCCTATGAGATATCTATTCAAGGGAAAAATAAGTAAGGGTGAGTCTTAATTCCTTCTACCTTCTACTAATATTTTTATGCCAAAAATGTAAAATTTCACACAAAAAATCTTATTTTTAAGCCAATTTTACACAAATTTGTTACCAATTATCAGAAAAATAACTGGTACAGAAATTTAGATCCTTTTTTGCTCAATCAAGTGGTTTTTAAATCATTTTGATATATTTATAAATAAAAAAGTTATAAGCATCTTCACAAAGTACTCTTTTCACGAAAAGTCGCTTCCGCAGCTACTGAAAAGTGCTTGCCAAAAAAAAATTCTGAAGGTTTAAATTTTTTTAAACCATTGTTTCATGCTCCCAATATAACAGTTAATTAACAGGCAAAAAGTTTTAAAAATCAAAAATAGTAAGCAACATGGTCTGTATGATCTCACATGGATTGACCCTCACTACTGAGTAGGGAGTACGTCCCTTTGGCATTCTAAACTTCTATGTGACATTCTAAACTTCTATACTGCCGTGCTAAACACAAAAGTCGTCTGCACTTTTTTTTCAAACTTGAGTTATCGCCACCAGGAACTCAAGTTTGAAACGTATTTTATCTAATACAAAATTATATGGTCATTTGAAAACGGGAAATATTTTTAAAAAGATTCTGACAAATTTTAATCTGAATCAAATACATGGTGCATGGCACAAGCACAAGCTTTGAACTTTGCATGGTGGCACAAGCTTTGAACTTTAAAGAGTAATATCTCAGTTTGAGATCGTCTGCAGACACCACTTTTGGGCATAGCACGGCAGTATACTGTTCGCAAATACACATTGACAATGAAATGGGTTTCTTTCTTGGCGACATTCTACAACTGTATGGCATACCTAGTACTTACCACCATGTTGGTCAAAATTGTGGGAACACTACTAATTTAGAAATACAATAACTATTTTGCGGTTTTAATAGGTTTTTACGTGACATAGGACATTAGATGAGATTAAGAGCTCCGATAATGACTCATTACAGAAGCTGCGACAGCCATGAAGATAAAAGACGTCTTGCTTTTGACGTGCAATCTTCTCCCTGCAGTGGCGTAGGAAAAGGGATGGTATAATGTCCGGACCCTTCCTTGAAACTGAAAAATTAAACTCAAATAAAGAAAACTGAAATTATTTCATTCTATTTAAAATACTTTTTTCATCATCTAATCAATTTTCTGTATTTGTGAGTGTCTATATAAATCTGAAATCAAATTATAGATGCTTCTTGTTACGGGATTTTGAAAACGAACAAGATGATGCATGCATTGAATCTTTGCTCATCAGCTATTTTATGATCTTGTTTCACGATCATTTTGTTTAAGACCCCTATATAGACGAGCTGATGCATCAAGATTAAGTTTGACCATTCTGGATCCAGCTCTTGTTTGAGTGGCTGTTGACAAGTTATCGCGTTTTGCTAACTTTTCGCATTATTTTAACAAAGCTTGGCGATGTCCCGAAACTTTGCTTTGGTAACCCAAGCTTCGCAACAATGAAAAATTAAAGTACAAGTAAATAAGTTGGATCCAAAGTGGCGAAACTTAAGCTTGATGCGTCGGCCTGTCTATATAGGGCTCTAATTTTGTTCACTTCTGGTAATTGAGCAGTTTACAGACCAATGGATTTTTCGATGGAAATCCAGATACAGTGGATTTTTCGCAATTAACGAATTCATTCTTGATAACATTCTACAATTGTATTGCGGCCTTAGTATTTGCTACCATGCTTGATCAAAATTACTGGAAAATTACTTATAAGCTGTATCCAGGGCTTAATTTGGATATGAAATCAAATGAAAGTGTTAAAAACTTTATAAAATAAATGAAAAGGCAGTTAAAAAAATATGCCTTTGAGACGTATTACTTTTGTCACTTGTACACGAGTACACGCACCCATCTCTTTTGAGCAAATAAAAAAAGCTCTGCGTGTATTTAATAGACGTACAAGAAAGTCGTGTGGGGTCCACATCAGATTTTTTTCTACTGTTTTGACGCAATATCATCAGTTATTATTTTCATTTCCTAGTTCAAAGTTTTCAAAACCTATTTCTTTCAGATTTGAAGCTTGGGAAACTTCCGGCAGCTTACCAGGAAATTCCAGTGCTTATTCAAGACAAACTTACACATGAAATCGAATCCTTCCCACCTGACAGAGTAATAGTAATATCTGATTGAGAAAATATTATTATACTTGAACTGAAGTGAAGAAACTCAACGAAACTCGTACAGGTATGAAAATTCGGGCTGACAAGTGGAATACTGATACATTGACGAAATGGGTGATTGGAAGATTTAAATCAACTTGAAAGTTCGAAAAGAAAGTTCGTTGAGTCAACATTTGCTCAACTCCTCATCAACTGTAATGAAATGATACTTTGAAATGTTATTGGACTTTCTGATGAGTCGAAACTTTAGCAGCATCGTTGTTGTAAATAGTTGCTCTCAAAAGATTTTTGAATATTTTTCGGAAAGGTTTTTGTACACTAAAAAATAAATGTTGTTTTCACAGTATAATTCAGCTAATTTTATGGTATTAAACTAAAAATTGCTAACTTTACAGCAATAAACTGTAAAATTTATAATTTTACAGTATTAAACTGTGAAATAACTAATTTTACAGTACTAAACTGTAAAATAGCTAATTTTACAGCAATAAACTGTAACATTGCTAATTTTACAGTTTACAATCGTGCATTTTAGAGTACTAAACTGTAAAATAGCTAATTTCACAGCAATGAACTGTAACATTGCTAATTTTACAGTTTATAATCGTGCATTTTACAGTGTTAAACTGGAACCTCTACTGCCAGTACTATACTGTTGTTTTTACAGTATAATACAGCTACATTTTACGGCAATAAACTGTAAAATTCCTAACTTTACAGTAAGAAACTGTAAAATTGCTAGTTTTACAGTTTCTTACTGTGCATTTAATCGTTTTAAGTTGGAACCTCGGCTGCCAGTATTATACTGTAAAAACAATAGCTCATTTTTTTGCAGTGTAGTTCCATATGGCAAAGTCCATAAAACTAAAATTGCTCACTTTTATTCAGAATATAATAGTAGCAAAATATTTGCTCAAAATGTTCTTCATTATTCATAAAAATTTAACATACCGTTTATAATGTAAGGGAGAACTGAAAAGAATGACCGCGATTTCACACCTTCTAGTTAACTTTTCTAATTTAAACTTACCAAGAGTGCAACATATAAGAATCTAATGGTATGTTCCACAAGAAACTTGATCTTATTTACATCTTTTATAAAATTGCAACATTTTTGCTCTGCCCTCCCCCTCTTATGATGAAAGTGAGAGGGAGAGCTGGGACAAGGTTTGAGAAAGTTAAATTTAACAAATATATGTATTTTTTATCATTCAAATTCAAAACCTATCAAAAAGTAGGATTAGGATTGTCTGGTACAGCCAAATATTTGTGGTTGAAATTAGTTTTATTATGATTTCATTTTTTCCTCTACACTGAAGTTTTTTTATTTTCCTGTGGAAAGATAAAGTTTTTCTTCAGCATTTTGTCTCATATACGGAATACTCCATACCACTGTCTATATCTTTAACGGCCAATGCAACAATTAGCTTTGTCAGAGCTCAGTTTGAAATCTGAATTGATGCTGCCACGCATCGTAGACTTTTATTTTGTTTTATAATTTACATCTGTTATTATTTCGTCTATCTTAGATCCGCTGTATAGACAGGCCTAAGGCCCCTATATATACGAGCCGGCCGGCGCATCAAGATTAAGTTTCACCACTTTGGATCCAGCGCGTGTTTGTGTGTTTGAGTGGTTGTCTTTTCTGGCTAGTAATCGCGTTTTGGTAATTTTTCACTGTGAGCAATTATTAGCGGCACGTGGATTTGGCAAAGGTTAGCAATGTGCCAAAACTTTTTTCTGGTAACCCTACTCCGCAACAATGAAAATTTGAAAGTAAAAGTTAAGGAATTGGATCCAAAGTGGTGAAACTTAATCTTGATGCGCCGGCCTGTCTATATAGCGGCTCTAGTACGCGCCTAGAGCGCGCTACTGGCAGACAGCCGACGCATCAGATTAAGTTTCCCCACTTTGGATCCAACTTATTTACTTTTACTTTCAATTTTTCATTGTTGCAGAGCTAGAGTTACCAGAAAAAAGTTTTGGCACATTGCTAAGCTTTGCCAAATCCACGTAATGTTAATAATTGCTCACAGTGAAAAATACCAAAGCACGATACTTTGCCGGAAAAGACAACGACTCAAGCACTCAAACACGCGCTGGATCCAAAGTGGTCAAACCTAATCTTGATGCGTCGGTTTGTATATATAGGGGCCTTAGTCTATCTGAACCCTTGTTCTCCTCCATACTCGTGATGGTGGAGAGGGGAGGTATTTTTGAAATTTAGAGTAACAGAAGTTAAAAAGTATTTTCCCCCTCAAAAAAAAAAAAAAAATGCTTTAAAATATTTGTCGCTCCAAATCTTTTAAAGCCAACTTTAAGATGGCTTCAACTCAGGGGCTGATACAAAAGAGGGGCTATGGGACGATCGCCCCTCCCTTGAGGCCCTTCCATCAGAAAATTTTCAACATTGAGGTTCAGAAAACTTTACTTTAGACTAGCTGTAATGACGTTGAAGGAAGGAAGTTTGGGTTCTCGCCCGGAAATCTTTCGAAATTGAAGTTCGAAACCTTTGTGATCAATTTATTATTTGCAAACTGAAATACATAGTAAAAAGTAAGTAATGAAACTAACCGCCTCTCCCTTGAAAAATTTCTGGATCCGCCCTTGCTTCAACTGAGGAGAGATTCCACGCTATTCCTCTTAGCAATTGATGTTACAGCTCCATAATGATAAGGAATGTTCTAAAAATCTAAAACAGCTGTTTCTTTTGTGCAAAACTTTTCATTTGTGCAACATCTCCGCTAACTTAACATAGCATTCTTTTCCGCTGACATTTTTAGACCAAACCTAATCAGTCTTCATCCGCAGTAAATCCTACACTGCAAAAAATGAACTGTTGTTTCTACAGTATAATACAGGCAGCCGCGGTTCCAAATTCAAACTGTAAAATGCACAGTAATAAACTGTAAAACCAGCAATTTCAGTTTCTCACTGTAAAGTTAGCAATTTTACAGTTTATTGCCGTAAAATTCAGCTGTATTATACTGTAAAAACAACAGTATCATACTGGCAGCCAGGGCCTGATTACTGAATAGGCTAACTAGGTCGTGGCCTAGGGCCCCCACAGTTTAGGGGCCCCCAAATAGCTGAAGTTGTTGTAGTCAATGCCTAAATTTGTTTTATCCTATGCCTAAAATTGTAAAGCCTCAGTACATGGGGCCCCAAAAAAGTATTTGGCCTAGGGCCCCGTGATATCTTAATCGGGCCCTGCTGGCAGCAGAGGTTCCAGTTTAAAACTGTAAAATGCATGGTAATAAACTGTTAAATAAGCAATTTTACAGTTTATTGCTGTAAATTCAGCAATTTTACAGTTTATTACTGTAAAAATAGCAATTTTTGCAGTTTAGTGCTATAAAATTAGCTGTGTTTTACTGTAAAACAACATAAATTTTTCTCAGTGTGCAAAATTAGCCACAGAAGATTCCCAAAAATGCCATTCTTATCTGAGGAGGAAGTGGGAACGCATGTAAACACACACAGGGCGGGGGTACCTGAGAAGAGGAGGATGTGCACCTACCGTAATTAATGAGGTGCCGTTGCGGATGGGAAAGTTGCCCTCGCGCCTGCATGAGGGTTAGGTCGTTTGCGCGCACATCCCGCCTTTTGCGACTGTCAGCCCTGGCAGATTTATGAGAGGTTGGATCCTTCTGTCCATATTCTTATTATGTTCATCAGAATGTTTTGTTTTTCGAAGCGGTGAGTCTTCGAAATGGATCGTCTGCTTGTTGTTGGAAGTATTATGAATTGCTCATGACACCACGAGAATTAAACTGTGAGTGGTGTCATACATTTTAAGTAGTGATCAGATGGGAACAATTTCAGGACTATAAGCTTTTTCATAGAGCATGAGAATTTTTTTCACTTGAATTATTTCGAAATAAATCGGCTGTTATGAATCGCTATAAAACCACGAAAATTGAACTGCCAGTGGTGTCATACACTGTAAAAACTTAATGTTGTTTTTACAGTATGATACAGCTAATTTTATAGTAATAAACTGTAAAAATGCTAATTTTACAGTAATAAACTGCAAAATTTATATTATTACGGTACTAAACTGCAAAATTGCTAATTTTAGTTTATTACCGTGCATTTTACAGTCTTAAACTGGAACCTCTGCTGCTAATATTACGCTGTTGTTTTTACAGTATAACGCAGCTAAATTTTACGGCAATAAACTAAAATTTCTATATTTGCAGTAGGAAACTAAAATTGATAGCTTTACAGTTTATCCCTGTGCATTTTACAGTTTTAAATTGGAACCCCGTCTGCCAGTATTATACTGTAAAAACAACAGTTCATTTTCTGCAGTGTGGTGTCATACATTTTTAATCATTAAAAGGTGTTCACAATTCAAAGGATTTAAACTTTGCAGAGGATTATGAGTTTTTTCACATTTTACTATGAATTGGGGTTTTTTTATAGACATCCTTTACATCCCATCAAAATGTTTTGTTTTTTTTTGAAGCGCAAATTCCTGAATAAACTTTCGAAATAAATCGCCTGCTATTTTTGAAAAATCGCTTACTTGTCCACGCATAATCGAAATGTTTTTGCCCCTGCAAAGTAGCATATTCAAGGTCTAGAACTGCAAGTGAAACTACGAAAATTCTGCTGCGAGTGATCTAAACACTTTAATTAGTTACAAGATGGTCCTTTCCTTTGAGAAGAGACATCCGGATGGGAGGTTCATGTGACCTCCCAAAAATATTTCTTTCTTGGTAAATTATAACCGAGAGAAAATTTGCAAGACACAATTGAGCAATATTGCAATTTTTTAAACCTTTTTTTAAAAATTCATTAAAGGAAGTTCTCCCCATAAATTGATCCAGGAAAATTCCCACATTCTACCGCAAAGCTCATGTTATGTTTTAGGATTAAAATAATCACTTTAAAAGCCAAACCCACTAATTCATAACACCTTCTCAGTTAGACGAAAAACTGAAATAATATTACAAGTAAAAAAAAGAGAAAGAGGAATTAAGGAGGTAACTTTAAAGCATTTAAAATGCTAGAGGAATGCTCGAGGATGAAGACAAACTAAACTGAGAAAATTTGCCATTCTTTGAAAAGAAAGAGAGGTCGCTTCTTCCTTATTTGTAGGGTGTGTATACCATTTTCTACTCGTACAAGCCAATTCTACCTTTCTTTACTTTCATCAATCCCACACTTTTTCTTCTAGTTTTTTTTAATGAATTCTTTTTCGGTTCTTTTTCCATTCGCGCCTGTTCCAGGATGCTAGGTGTTAAACAGCATGCACGCCAACGTCAATGACGGGAAAAATTAAACTAGAATGACACCTCACCATTTTGGGCTGGGCGGAAATAAACGCAGAATTATTACATCACTACACCATGCTGTTGCGAAAATCATAGTAGATATCTGCACTGCAAAACATGAGCTGTTGTTTTCGCAGTATATTTCTGGCAGCCAAAAGCCCAATTCAAAACTGTAAAATGCACTGTAGTAAACTGCAAAACTAGCAATTTTAGTTTATTGCCGTAAAATTTATCTGTATTATACTGTAAAAACAACAGTATAATACTGGCAGCAAAGGTTCCATTTAAAACTAAAATGCACGGTAAAAAGCCGCTAAATTAGTCATTTTACAGTTTATTACTGTAAAATTAGCAATTTTACACTGTTAAAAAATGAATGTTGTTTTTACAGTATACCTCAGCTAATTTTACAGTAAAAATTGTAAAATTGCTAGTTTTACAGTAATAAACTGTAAAACTGCTAATTTAACAGTTTATTACGGTGCATTTTACAGTTATAAACTGGAACCTCTGCTGCCAGTATTACACTGTTGTTTTTACAGTGTAATACAGTAAAATTTTGCGGCAATAAGCTGTGAAATTTCTAACTTTGCAGTAAGTAACAGTAAAATTGCTAGTTTTACAGTTTATTAGTGTGCATTTTATAGTTTTAAGTTGGAACTTCGGCTACCAGTATTATACTGTATAACAACAACAGTTCATATTTTCAGTGTACAATTTAGTACTATAAAAGTAGCAATTTTACAGACTAGTTCAGTTTATTACTATAAAATTAGCTGTATTATACTGTAAAAGCAACATTCATTCTTTACAGTGTGGTAAAATGCGGGTGTGCACATAAAGTGCATCTAATGAAAAGGACATTCAGACATTTAAATATTGCACTTATGTCCCCAATTTTCCGAATCGTCGGACAAAATTTACCGGATAAAGAAATTTTTGGGAGGTCACAGTGAGCACCCGTGACCGCCTATTATGACGCCCCTGATTCGATGCTTAAGAAACATACTTTCAATAGTTTGCTTTGAAGGCACAGCTAATATTTCCTTCAGTGATACATATTTAAAGTAAAATGGGCTGAATGTTTCAGTAAGCTTTATGGAGAAATGAGCCAATGCCAGCGCCTCTCTGCAATATGTCGCCGGAAAACAAGGGTTCAGTTAGAGATGAACTATGTGGAAAATTTCCTCTTGAAATTGTAGAGTATGAGAAGCGATATCAGGGTAGATGGGAGGCAGCCATGATTTCAGACTACTAGTGGAGTCTAAAGACGGATACTACTAATAACCGTTCCAAAAAACATGTTTTTTTTTTGCTGATAGGGCTGCAGCCCCCTCTAAAATTTTCAAAACTATTTTTTTTTTTTTTTTTTTTTGAAATTCCAAAATGAGAAAAGCTTTCAGAACAGATAATTAAGTACAGGACAAAATTAAAAAAAAGATTTGTTTTTGTTTTTACATGTTTATTTTACTTTACGTCATGTTTATGATTATCCTTCCGTTTTGTTCATTTTTATTGCAAATCTATGTTTTAGAAATGCCGATTAACGTTTTTCAGTCATCTAATTCTGTTAAATAAATTTCAGCAAATTGGATTGCAACCCAGTATTAGAAATAAAAGCAACATAAACTGCAAAATTAATATTATTAGAGCGTAAATTTCCCAAAATATTGCAAACAAGTGTTTCAGCAACACCTCTTTTAATGAAGAATATTTTTTAAATTTAAATTTATCATTATCTGAGTCCTTCAAAACGCTTCCTTCACAATAACTTTAATGACAAATTTTTTTTGTCGATTGATTGTCAAATGATGTATTTTTGTCGACTTAAATAGGCATGAAAGCAGAAATTCGAAACATTTACCTCTCTTAGCTACATTTCATGAAGTGCCCCCCCCCCCCCCCCACTGAAATGATTTGTCTGCGTACGCAACTGATCCCTACCGTAATCCATTAATGCCTAGCGTCCCTTTTTAGGGACGGTCCAAAAACTGTCTGAATTGACCAAAAATGAACATTTCAACCAAATAATAGTGTTCAATTATTACTTTTGTATCGTTTCAGTTCATTATTAACAGATTTCAGCACATAACCATTGTAAAGTGTGTTCTGTAGCCGTGTAACCAGTACACAAAATATCTTTGGGGAAAAAAATGTCAGGCATTTATGGGTTAAAAAATTTCTGAATCCGTCCTTGACTAAACATGGCGTGATACAGTTGCTGTAGCTTTTTTGAATTATGTCCGTTCTAAATAGTTTTGATTTTATAAAGTGGATAATTCCATACAGAGGTTAATTCAATAAGGCATAAAGTGCTGTCTTGCTTTTTGGCGATTTGATTCGTTTAAGCGGCTGATTCAATTTTCCGGGGCCCACTGTATAACAATTTTATTTCAATATTTCAACTAGTTTTAACCCATTGATGCCTAGCGTCCCTTTTTAGGGACGGTCCCAAAAAGAGTCTGAATTTCCCCAAAATGAACATTTCAACCAAATAATAGTATGCAATTAATACCTTTGTATTGTCTCAATTCGTTATTAACAGATTGCAGCACATAACCATTGTAAAGTGTGTTCTGTAGCAGTTTTAATATGATCTTTATCGAAAATGACATCGTTCACAATCTCAAGAAAAAAAGCTAACTTTTCAAAATTATTCCCAGCTTCCTAGTTTATGTTCATTGCTGATTTTATTTCTTCTTATAAAATGTCTTTTTAAAGTTATATCGTAGGCAGAAAAAACATTTAGTAAAAATAGTATGTACCCTCTGGGGTTTATCGTAACTTTTAAAGGACGAGTTTTCTTTTCGTAATAAAAAAAAATATATACATAATATTTTTTTTTTTACTATTTTTCCTGTCCATTAAACACTGTTTGCAACCAGTATACAAAATATCTTTGAAAAAAAAAAGTCAGGCACTAATGGGTTAAGGTGGCAAATCCCAGTTACTGACTGTGAACCCAGTGAAAAACAAAGGCCTACTTTGTTACCTCGTGTAAAATAATTAGTGTGCTAAACTTTTGAGAGTTGCTATGAGCATTAAAGAGAAGAAAAAAAAACCCACAGGTTGTTCGTCTTCCTTAAATAATGAAGTTTTGTTCACGGAAACAAAAAGTCAACGCCACCTCTCTCAGATTTTAATGCATAATTTCACTTGGATAAAAAAAATCGTTCATTTAAAACCAATTCGCTGTATTGAATACAGGAACAGCATTAGCTATTCCTTCCCTCAAATATGTTATAACCACCTGGCAACTAAGAAAGGAGGAAGCAGAAATGTTAGGCGTTGCCACTCTGCACTTTTTATTCCAGCACTTGGCCTCCAAAATCAACAGGTACGGTTAGAGACGAAAAGGATGGCGAGGGACTGGGCAAATATTGAACGATACGTGCCGCGTGAACTTTGCCTTGCGTGCAAAGTAATACGAATATTGCTTTGACACAGGGTGGTGTGAAGGGTGAAAGGTAAATAAGAATGAAAAGAGAGTGTTCAGTTAGGCATGGCTTATTCAAATGACTTGGAGAAATGGTGCACATGGAATAAATTTCAATACCCTGGGACACCTCATGGAAATAGCTAGCGCAAAACTAATTGACAAAATTAGATTTGATTAAAATAAAATTCGAAATTCCAGAAATCAGTACCAATCAGTACCAGGTGGCACTTACCAGTACATTAACAAGACTTAGGACAGGACACTTCAGTTGGGATGAAGATACATAAAGACGGGACAAGGACGTATTGCCTCTGCAAAAATTGCCCAGATACAGAACTAAGCCCCGAGCACCTTTTCAACTGTCCCGCTATCCTGGCGCAATTGCAACAAATAAGTGACAATCCGTGACCAGAATTATACAAAGAAAATTGTCTTCGTATCGCTGATGCTGTTCATAGGACCCTCGCGAGGGTCCTATGAACAGCATCAACCAGAACTATGAGCAGCGAAAATTAAATAGGACCGAGGCCTCGGTCCTATTTAATTTTCTATCTGTGACACGAAACCAACCAACCAACCAACCTCATGGAAATGGTTAAGATAGAACATTACCCTTTCTGGCTTCATTTTAATAAAGTTTAATTTTCATAGGAAAAATGTAAGCTACAAAGCCTATGAAACAAGCTTACATCTTTGTATATTAAACTAAAAATTTCTGCATAGCAATTCACGTTGCTAAGAGCACAACGTATTTCTAATATTTTAATTGTAAGACTAAGTATTTTTTTTTTAAATTCTGATAATAAAGAAAAATAATAATAATGCACTGCAAAAAAATACTGTTAGGGTTTCAGTTTAAAACTGTCAGTTTAAAAATGCAAAGTAACAAACTGTAAAATTTGGAATTTTAAAGTTTACTACTACTGTGTATTTTACAGTATTAAATTGGAACCTCGGCTGCCAGTATTATCTTTTCGACGTTAGCTCTGGGACTATTAAAACTGATCAATAACAAGTGAAGTGTACAATATTTAACACATTCACAACGAATACGCCGCCCCTTCCAACTCCTAATGTCTATCGTAATCAGTAATAAAAACAAGGTATGAAAGAAATCTTTTGGCGGGAAAGTCTTGAGATCGAAATACTGACGTCGCAGCGAATTGAGGCGTTTTAAATACTGACCCCAGCGACCCCATCGCAGCACATTAACTCTTTTTCATCCAACTCCCCGCGCTCTCTCTCTCTCTCTTTCTCTCGAGAAGATAAAAAAGAAAAAGAAAGTTACAATGAAATATAAAACGCTAAAAAGAAATCATGCAATTTGCTTCCGAGCAAGCTCTAGAAGCATTTTTCATGGCAACGCAGAAAATAAAAGATTGAGTTTTGATTACTGTTATGTTTTGTTTCTCTCTCCTTCTCTTTTGAATTGCAGTTTTATTGTTATTTTTAATGTAATTCTGTTAACTTATTTTTATACGCTTTTATTAGTTTCGCAGGTGGGTTTGTTTGTATGCATCTAACTCTGAATTAAAGATAAAATTCAAGTTCTTTGAAAATACACAAGTAATATATTTAACTCTATTATAAATAATAAAGGCTTAACCAATTTTACATGTTGATTTATTACAAGTGTTTCGGTTGTTTTTTTGAAACTCTAAATCGAAGATAAAATTCACGTTCTTTGAAAATATTAAATTAATATATTTAATACTATTAATAATACTAAAGGCTAAACTATATTACATGTTGATGTATTTATAAATACAAGTAAACTTAGCGGATATTCAACAGTTTTGAAAACCTTCTTTTTAGTTTGATTAACTGTAAAAGTGTATTTTTTAGTTTTTTTAGACTATATTTAGGGTTAATTTATTATTATGATGTGAATAAGCAAGTTCGAATCTAGAATCTGTTTGAAGGATGGGTTTTTATTTCGAACTTTGTGCTGTGCATACTGGCTAGCAAATACTGATCACAAGGGTTTCGTACTTCAATTCCGAAAAATTTCCGGGGGAGAGCTCTAAAACTTGTTCCTTCAACAACAGGTGCAACATGAAAAGAAAATAAATTAATGGAAAGAATATCATTTCTCTTCTCTCTAAAATCTAGCTTTTCCACAAAAAAAAAAAAAAAAAAAAAAAAAAAAAAAAAAAAAAAAAAACACCAAAGAACTTTTTTTACAAATACAATTATAGTTTACAAAATATGCGTTTTGCGACACTCAAAAAGAATTTAAAAAAAGAGTAAATATAAATTAGGTGGCCGTCGCTTATATGAATCACGTTTGTTCTAAGCGGTTTGGAATTAATAAGGCTGCTGATTACATAAAGCGAATAATTTGGTAAAGCTTAATATTGCTCTAATTTTGACGATTTGATTCATTAAAGCTACTGATTCAATCAGGCGTCATTCACTGTAGTCTTAAAATTATGTGGTATTACTTATGAGAAAGGCAATATTCGACAGAAACACAGAAACATTCTTGCATTCGTTACAACACTGGTTACAAGGTTGACCTATTTACGTATAATGCGCATAATTTAGTCAGAATACAGAAAACATTAGTGAATAATAATTATAATAGTCATAAATTCACTAATGATAATAATAATGATAACAATTTAAAAAATGTATATGTATAAAAATGGATGTATATATTATTTGTATGTTTGTATATTTGTTCCTTATACAAATCCATAGTTTTCGTTGGATTTTTATCAAACTTGGCACAGAGGTTCCTTGATGCACTAGAAGCAAGGCGGGGTTTTGAAATAGAAGTAAAATCCAAAAAGATCAAAACTCAAATTTTTTGTCTCAAAATGGCCATTTTCTTTCAATTTTGAATAAAGAGAGTAATAGCGATAAGCCTTTAAGCTTAAAAATTGATAAAATTTATCATAATTAAATATGAGTATTTTAAAACATAGATTACGGTTAACAATGAATTATCAATTTAAGACTTACCTATTTCATTTTAGCACGAAATAAGTTTTTATATGCCCATGTGGATAGAATTCATTCACGTAATTTTTTAGAGCTATGTTATATTAATAAGCACTCGGGCAACGCCGGGTAATAAGCTAGTAAACATATAAAAAATAGATTAAAAAGTAAATAAATGAATGAAGAAGAAATGAAGAAAAAAAGGTATAAAATGTAACTTCTAAATGTATTACGTTTCCACCAAACACTGTGGTATCATCGAAGTAATTATTGAAAAGCCTGATTACCATACACTTCCATCATGAGAAAGGAATAATAATGTAGCAGTTAATTTAAACTCCCTTTCCAGAATTAATTATTTTCCTTAATGAGTTCACCTCACATCAATTTATCTTCCCTCAGCTGTCACATCTTTGAAACTCTTACCTAATAAGAAAATATGAAATTCACATTTACTGAAACATGTCAACAGAAAAAAAAAAAGAAAATAAAAACGCTTTTCCTACTGTATAGCTCTTCTTCATTGTTGTTGTTTGATACAGTCGACGCTCGTTATAACGATCACACATTATAAAGACTATCCCAATATGACGACCAGTGGGAAAAGTCCCAATTTTATCTTCATAAACTATCCCTATAGTTGTAATCTACCTCTTACAGCGACCACTCGTTATAAGGACTTTTTTCTATGGAACAGAGATGGTCGTTATATCGAGCGTCGTCTGTATCTTTATTTTTATGTAAAATTCAGCTTAGAGCATGTCATTAATACTTGAAGAACGTATTTAAGAGGATAAAATAAATATAACGAGGGAGCAGATGACAGATGTAGAGTGCATATCAGTATGTTAGAATCTAAACCTGGAATCCTGAAAATCTCTGCACTGCAAAAAATGAACTGTTGCTTTTACAGTATAATACTTCCAGCCGAGGTCCAATTTAAGGTAGTAGTCTGGTAACTTATGCCTATTTTCATGACTTCTTTGAAGGGTGGTTTTTTATTGGAAAATAAAAATGAATCATCTTGAATATTAAGAGTTCTTTTATTTACATATTGAAAATACAAAAAAATTTTTAGGAAAAATGTAATAGTTTATTACTATTATTATTGTCACTCGAAGTTAGAACCTCAAAGAAAAAAAAATGCACGTGGGTGGCCCGGGTGATTTTGGCTCTTGATGTTATCTGAAATCAAATATTCTTGATTATTCTTAAGCTATAGAGTATAGACATGTCATTTTGGTTGGAACTACTGAAGTTAAATTTCAAGGGTAAATAACAAAATGGCGGACTGAAAAAAAAAGTCCTTTTATTTTAGAAAAGAAAGGATTGTAAAATAAAAAGTTAGGGGTGAAAAAAATTCTCGTTAGTACCGACGAGAACTATAAGTGTGTAGAACAGCCTGTTAAAATTTGAAAGCAATCGGTTCAGTAGAAAAAAAGTTAGGACCCGGGCCGACCAGAAAAACAATGTTTTGAGAAAACGCGTTTAAAGTTCAACAACTAACTCCGAGGCGCTCTAGGAAACTCGTTATGACTCCCGAAATATTTCGAATTTCTGTCTGAAATTTTCACAGTATATTCTCAAGACATTGTACTTTCAAATTAAGCAAAAAAAAATTTCTATTTTTTGAATCCAAGTTACCAGACTACTACCTTAAAACTGTTAAATGCACAGTAATAAACTGTGAAACTAGCAATATTAGTTTCTTACTATAAAGTTAGTAATTTTACAGTTTATTGCTGTAGAATTTTCTGTATTATACTGTAAAAGCAACGGTATAATACTGGCAGCAGAGGTTCTAGTTTAAAATTGCAAAATGCGCGGTAATAAACTTAAATTAGCGATTTTATAGTTTATTGCTGCAAAATTAGCAATTTTTGCAGTTTATTACTATAAATTTAGCTGTATTACATTATAAAAGCAACATTCATTCTTTACAGTGTGTAATAGTTACTTTAAAAAATTATTTCATTATTGCTTAATGATTTTCCTTTTCCCTTTATTGTCTTTGTTTTTTGATTGGTAGATAGCGTGTCACAGGGTCCATTGCCATTGCTTAAAAAATTAAATCATAAATCGTACCTCTGGTATTGTCTCACATCGGTATTGCATGCTTTTTCCACTTGTAAAAACAGTGCTTACTTTTGCGTATTTATTTACTTGCCAATTTCATTCAAATAGGATATTCTTCGTACCTTCCAACTTCACCAATGGACCCACTATATGAATTGGAGTAAACTTTTGCATAACATTCATCAAATAACTTATAACAGAAAATACAAGACGATGCTGACTGTATTTTTATTCGCAACTCCAGAGCTTGCTCTTGAGCTCCTTGTGGTGATTTACAAAACTACCGAAAGAGGTAAAACGTTGCGTTCTACGCGTACTTTTCGGGGTAAAACAAAAGCATCTTGTGTGTATAAACAGTTTGTGATGTCGATTTTTTTTATTTTATTAAGGTATTAATCATTCGAATCATCATCCGCAGTAACAATCCGCCATAAATGTGCAAATTCTAAATTCTGAAGTTCACCGTTGCACCGCAAAAAAAAGTTGTTTTTACAGTATAAGGGCCCTGCTCCACATCAGCGTAAAACGCGACTGAAACCGAAGGCAGAAACCGAAAATCCGGGTAGGGGAGAGCGGGGCTAAAAGTTCCGTTTTTTGATCAAGCTCAAAATTCGTTTTGAAAACTTTGTTCTAGAATTAATATTCCGAGGTTAAAACTTAGTATTATATGTCCCTTTGATATACAGACTGTTTTTTGAGTTGTATTTTGTAAGGTTTTTTAATAATTAATTTTATAGCAAGTAAAGCCGAAAAGGAACAACTAACCCCGTCTTGGGGCAAGTTGTTCCGTGGTTGGGGCAAATTGTTCCGATATTAACAAGACGATGAATAACGATGCTGATTTCGAATTTAACCACGTTGCGAGATGAATAACTCCTTAAAAACATAATTTGTATTCAAAAAAACAATGGTTGATATTAGTATGACTTTATGTACGGCTGTATGACTGTATGTACGTTTGTATGCATATGCGTATGTAGGTATGTCGCGTAACTCAAAAACTGTATACCGTAGAAGATTCTAGTTTGATACTATGTTGGCTTTGAGGGAGGTCTAGTTGTGTACCTCCCCTTGTGGTTGCATTCGAATGTTCCCGGGGGGGGGGGGGGGGCTTACCCCATCTTTGGGGTAAATCAGTGTTAATTTTAATGTAGACAAAAGTGATATGAATTGGCGCAATCACTTGACGATATATCGCCAAGCTTTTGGTCGCCAAGTGTTTGACGCCAACTTGGTGACAGCTCGCCAAGTTGGCGACAAATTTGCCGAAGAAAATGATTTCTTGAATTTCGGTTCAATTTTTGCGCTATTGGCGATATTTTGCGAAAAATCCACTGAATGCTGTTAAAATCGGCCATATTTAGAAAATTAGTTTACGCTCAAGAAAAAAAATGGCAACCCATTTTTATTCAACTTTTTTTTACCATTCATTTTTTTCACGCTAATTAGAACAGACGATTTCTGTAAATCCAATTTGAAATTGATTTTTACTAACTTAAAAACGCCTGTATCTTTTTGCCGATTGAAGCGATTAGTAATTTCCAAAGCTGCGCGAGAAAATTTCCTTTAGGACGTATTTTCTTCGATCTTTCTGATGAGACCTTTGCTTTGAGGCTTTTCCTGTTACGACGGGATTTAAAACTTTTTTTGGCGATTGATTTCTTTTTTGTACTAGATGCCGGCAAAATATCGACTTTAATAATGCAATCGGGACTTATAGACACGCGTTGCTTGACAAAAGTTTTATTCTCAAGGTAGACCGTGCAAAGCCGGGCAACGCATCTAGTAAATAGTAAATTATAACACATTAATATGGTAAAATACAGTTAATACAGTGCAATAAATGAAAATTACATATAATAACTAACAGCTTCAACAGCTAATAAGCTAAGATAATTGGTTCAGTCTTCAGTTATAACAGGGAGCTATCTAGAACTTCTAATGCGATTCTCCGAAATTATGACTTTTATATCAAAGTATGAAACATATTTCGATAGCTTACATGGTTCGCTTTTCGAAAATTTTATATCTAATATATATCTATCGGATAGACTGAATATTTCTGGATTTATGTTTGATGAAATCTCACTTTCGGTCTTCACAGTAGCATATAATATTTATTTATATGTGTATTAAGTCACTGCATCACTGGTTCAGATGAATAGGGCAAGACGTTTCTTCGGGATATTTGCTAATTTTTCTGGGGCAAGTTATTCCGCGGAACAACTTGCCCCCAAAAAAGGGAACAACTAGCCCCAAAAGCACATGTCTTTAAAACATTAAATTATAGGTTAGATAACGAAACATAAATAGTTTCAGCGTAGGATATAAGGGTGCACAATCTATCTTCATGTAAAAAAACCAAAAAGCTAAACATTAACTATTCAATTTAGGGCGAAAGACCAAAAACACCAAAAACAAAAATATTTACTTTCGTAAATCAGTAATGCACGTGCTCGGCTTTTGATACACCGGACGCCACTGCGCTGGCTAAAATGGCCGCCATTTGTGCGCTATAACATTCTATTTCACGACGTATTTACAAAATACATGTATCTTTTTCCTTAGCTGAGCATTTTCAAAGGGAACAACTTACCCGCGGAACTTTTAGCCCCGCTCTCCCCTACTTTCTATAGGAGCACTATGTAATCCATTTTACATTTATGCTTTATTTTTCTGCTTTACTTCAATGTGGAGCAGGGTCTTAATACTGAAAGCAGAGGTTTCAGTTTAAAACCGTAAAATGCACAGTTATAAGCTGTAGATCTAGCTATTTTACTGTTTATTACTATGAAACTAGCAATTATTACTGTACAATTGGAAATTTTACAGTTTGTTACCATAAACTTAGCTGTATTACACTGTAAGAACAGCAGTATAATACTGGCAGCAGATGTTCCAAATTTAAAATATGACATTAACAGTTAAAGCTGTAAAACTAGCAATTTTAGTTCATCACTGTAAAGTAGCAATTTTACAGTTAATTATTGTATAATTACTGCGAAATTATCTGTATTGTACTGTAAAAACAACATAGAATTTTTAACCGACTTCAAAAAAGGAGGAGGTTCTCAATTCAAAGCGTATACTTTTTTTTTTTGTTTGTTCGCACATAACATCTGATCTACTGAACCGATTTGAACGATTTTTTTTTTTAATCGATAGAAGATGGTGTAACTTAGGTACCATGTACTCATATGACGATATTTGTTCACTAGAAAAAAAGTTATAATCGAAAAACTAACATTTCATGGTCATTTAAAACAATATGTGTTATTGTAAATCCGTAACTCTATGAGCTACCCGATGGTCAAGTGGGTTTGCGCGTCAGGTTGAAGTTCCTGATGGAATGAGATCGAGTCCTGGTCCGCAAGGATTTTTTTGAACATCTGCATGTTTTTTCTTTTTGAATGATTTAATGATTGCAATGTCCTTATGCAGGTACATCCCCCCATGGGGATCTACCCCGTATTTTTTTATGGTACAAAATGACAGTTTTGGTCGGATCTTTGTCAAAATTGGCAATGGGGTCCTTCGATGCTGTAGAATTTTCTTATGGACGTTTGCGCCATTTTTGGGGGCTTTGAATCGATTGTGGCAATAAATGGTTTTTGATTTGCGGCACTTATATTATTTTTTCAAGAAATATAGACACAATCAATTATGTTAATTTTTGTACCTTTATAAAATTCTGTATTTTATACCTTGCAGTTACGTCAAATTCAAGAAATCAAAAAACTAAAATTTCATGTTATTTAAAACAATATGTGCTATCGTAAATCCTTACTGCAATGAGCGACCCGATGGTCAAGTGGTTAAACGCGTCGGGTTGAAGTTCCTGATGGAATGAGATCGAGTTCAGGTCTGCAAGGATTTTTTTGAACAGCTACATGGTTTTTTAACTATATTTTGATTTTTTTGAGTGCATTTACACTAAAAAGAATGAAATAAAATATTTTTGGAAAAAAAAATAGAACCGACTTCAGTTCGAAATTGCTCTAAAAAGTAAAAAATAATTTTTTTCTTTGAACACCATCGAAACTACTTTTAAACATAAGTTTTGAAGTCGGCGCAAAAACAATGTACAGTGCGTTTCGAAATGATAGGTCCACCAGTAAAAACGAAAGTTATGCTGGTAAAAAAGGTTGTATTGTGTACAAAGTACTATTTTATAAACTACATTACTTCATTCAATGTAAAATAGCTTATAAATAATTTACAAATAATAGGAATAATGAGAAAAACTAAAATTAGATGAAACAGCTGTTTCAAAAAGATAGGTCCACTGAACCAAGCATCAAATAAATGTTGAATTAATAAGAAATGTTTCTGATTCTTTTTCTGAATAAGCTCATAAATCCTATTTGGCATGGTTTCTGCAAGTTTTTGCAAACAATTTGTCACGATTTTTGACCATTCGGAGGAAATAGCCCTTTTTAAGTCTGCAGTACTGTTGTACTGCCTTCCGCCTGCTTACACCGCTCACCGCGAGTATACCCCACATGTTTTCTACTGGATTCAGGTCGGGGCTGCAAGGTGGATAATCGATAATATGTACAACATTATCCAGAAATCATTCAAAAGTGGACTTTGCTGAGTTCAGAGGAGCATTGTCTGGTTGGAACAAGAAGAATGAGCCCCCAATAGGTTCTGATTGTGGAATAAAATATTGTTCAAACAGCTTGTTATAGCCAGCAGTAGTCAAACGATTGTCTACAAATGCTATATCAGTTTTTCCTGTCCCTCTGAATCGGGCACAAGCCATAACGGAACCACCATCAGCTTGCCTCTTCGAGAATATCTGTCTATCGTTACGCAGATCGTGCCAGTAATAATGCCAACCATCTGGACCATCCAGGTTGAATTCCTTTTTATCACTGAATATCACACGATGCCTATCTTGTTTCCAGGACATCACTTCCTGCGCAAATTTCAATCTCTTTTCTTTGTGCTTTTTAGTCAATTTCGGAGCCGCTTTTCTCTTCAAGTAAACTAAACTGCCAAACTTCTTTACCGCTCTGTGGACTGTAGATTTTGATACTGAAGGGTTTAGTTGTGTGGCCAAAGTGGATATGCTCATTATTTCCAGTTTTTAGGTCCCTTACGATAGTGCTTCCTTGTCGGGATGTCACTTTTGATGGGCGGCCAGATGATTTTTTACTGCTATAAGCATTTCTAAATAGCAAAAAATTGTTTGCAACACTTTGCGATCTGTTTAAAAGCTTACCTATTTCTCTATTCGATTTTCCAGACTGTTTAAATGCATCAATTTTCCCCTGCTCAACCAGCGAAAGACTGCAATGACAACCCGTTTTGTTTGACTACAAAGTGCTGCTCAAATCTGTTTAAATACCTCCACAGCAGCAAGCATAATCCCGTAGCAATACTAGGCAACGATACTTATGCAAATTTTTGGAAATTTATGTGGTTGGGGCAATATTTCTGAAGGCGGACCTATCTTTTTGAAACGGTCTGAAAATGAAAATTTGCATCAATTAAGAAGAAAAGATTTATTTTTAAGAAATTTCATCAAACATAGTTATAACAATTACAGATATATAATCACGAGCAAAAAAAAGTGATTCTTATTCTTAATTAACAGTCGAAATTTAGAAAAATAAGGGTGGACCTATCATTTCGAGACGCACTGTATAGATTCATACGCAACTACAACTCAACTATAAATATAAATTTTAATGGATTCATTTCATTGATTACCACACATTGGTGTAATGGTACAAATATTCTGCTTTTAATTTTCAATGGTTTCTCTGAAAAAATGTTGGCAAAATATGGTTAAATATCATTTTACCTATCGTTTTTTTGCGCCGACTTCAAAACTTATGCTTAAAAGTAGTTTCGATGGTGTTCAAAGAAAAAATTATTTTTTACTTTTTAGAGCAATTTCGAACTGAAGTCGGTTCTATTTTTTTTTTCCAAAAATATTTTATTACAGTGTAGTTTTTCCTTGAGCTAGAACTGCAAAATGTGCATCCAAATTTAAAAAAACCCGAAGCATGCCCGTAACAAACCATTTACCCTATTTAAGTTCTTCCTCCACCAATTCTTATGGCTCCAAAAAAAAAGTCTTTAACTTTGACAAAAGAGAAGAAATATGATCAAAAGTGTGCGTCATCATTAAACTCAAAACATTTTCTCTTCACTAACTTTAGAACAGCAAATATGAATAATGGGGCTCGTTTCGCAAATTTTTGTCATTTCTTCTCCAAAAAACATAATAATCTCATCACTAATAGCAACCTGAGCTTTCACTCTCAAATGCCAAATGAAGATAATGAACGGGTTAACGATCATTTTATGTCGGGTTGCCAACATAATGAATTTAAATCTGATGTTTAGAGTGGAAGACGATGACCATTGGCAAAAGGTGGTCTTTGTTTGCTATTCCTTTTTAGATCTCAATTTCTTGGGCAGGGATTCAAGTGAAACAGGCAATCGCAAATTACAATCGCGACTGGAAATGAATTACATTAGAACGTTTCTTGATAAAAACATCGTGACGTCAGCGTGACGTTTGCCTATGAAAAACGAGCTAGATAAAACGTCACAGCCTACTTGGCGAATAAGAGGAGATCGCTGAGTGCTTGTGAGCTCTTATTGGCTCCACCCGTAGTGACGTCATGCCAATTTAAGTTGATGATAATGTAATTCACTTCCAGTAGCGATTGCAATTCGAAGCGATCGCAATGCTGTTTCACTTGAATCCCTGCCTTGGTCTTGGTTTGAGGTAAATAAGCTTTAAGGGTAAATAAGCTTAAAGGTCAGGCATTTCGAGAAAAAGTCGATTTTTACTTTTTAATATAATTTAAAAGTTTAACCCTTTATTTTCCTAACCTATGTCACACTTCATTTGAAGTTAAAAATCAACGTAAATAAAGCACAAATAAGGTAGAAAGTACAGCAAATAGCTGTTTCAAGGCTACAATGTAGCCCCTTCCTCAGTGCAAGAAGCTCAGCAAACAACATGAAAGCTGTAAGAGAACTGAATTTATATGTCACACTTGTTTATCAAGAAAACAGAAGCATCATAACTCTTTCACTGTAAAAAATGAGCTGTTGTTTTTACAGTATAATACTGGCAGCCGAGGTTCCAATTTAAAACTGTAAAATGCACACTAATAAGCAGTAAAACTAGCAATTTTACTTTTTATTACTGAAAAGTTAGCAATATTACAGTTTATTTCTGTAAAATTTAGTTGTATTATACGGTAAAAACAACAGTATAATACTAGCAGCAGAGGTTCCAGT
The DNA here is from genome assembly GCA_038373865.1 of Uloborus plumipes. Classification (NCBI taxonomy): domain Eukaryota; kingdom Metazoa; phylum Arthropoda; class Arachnida; order Araneae; family Uloboridae; genus Uloborus; species Uloborus plumipes. Next base: position 26,790 of record JAXGGA010010170.1, read on the forward strand.
TTGAAACTGTCAAATGCACGGTAATAAACTGTCAAATTAGCAATTTTACAGTTTAGTACTGTAAAACTAGAAAATTTTAGTTTATTACTTTTCAATTAGCTGTATTATACTGTAAATACAACGTTCATTTTTTACAGTGTACTTGATAATGTTGAGAAAGAAAGAAAAGAGAAAAAATAAGAAAGGTGGATAAAAAAAATTCTTCTGTTAAAATGATTTTAGAAAAAGTTAGGGTGTTGCTAAGAGAAAAACGTCTAATGCAGTTTCTGCATTTATTGGAAAACAATCAGGCCGAAATCTTTCTTTCGAACCCAAGCGATTTGGATGAATTATAGCCTTGCAGTTGACAAATGATTTCAAGTTGTGTTATTACATCAGGATGGTGGCTGCCCTAGCGAAAACCATGGTGGAAAGTGGAGATTATCTAGAGGAATCATTTGTTCTAAACTAGAAAATGGAACGTTTTCGGACGTTTTGTATTTCCTTATTGAACTGTTAAAAAATTAGATTTTAAATCAAGAAAAAAGGGTCATCATAACACTTTGTTCAGTAAGACTTTATTCGTGATGTCATTATTTATGGTAGTCGCAAATATACAGGGTGTCCACTCCAATCGTGGACCAATAGCTAATTTCTAAACCGTTAGAGATAAGCATATAGTTTATTTAGGAAAAAATCTCCAAATTACGAAAGGAATTTTGGGTCTATTCAATGTTTTTCAAAAAATCAAATTTTGAAAGAGTTACGAAATTTAAATTTTTATACAGCCCCCCAGTCCTATCAATCATATTTAGTAAAACATTCTTGACACTGTAACGTTTAAAACTAAAAAAAAATCACTCTTCTACCACAAAAATTGACCGAGTTATGACGTTTTGAAAAATCAAGATTTTGTATTATTTCATGACGTCATCGAGCGATTGCTTAAGGCACCGTATGCGAAATCCTTCAAAAATCTTGATTTTTCAAAACGTCATAACTCGGTCAATTTTTGTGGTAGAAGAGTGATTTTTTTTTAGTTTTAAACGTTACAGTGTCAAGAATGTTTTACTAAATATGATTGATAGGACTGGGGGGCTGTATAAAAATTTAAATTTCGTAACTCTTTCAAAATTTGATTTTTTGAAAAACATTAAATAGACCCAAAATTCCTTTCGTAATTTGGAGATTTTTTCCTAAATAAACTATATGCTTATCTCTAACGGTTTAGAAATTAGCTATTGGTCCACGATTGGAGTGGACACCCTGTATGTTTCATTCGTATTTAAACTCACTTTTTGTCCACTCGATTTGCGAGCACTTAGTAGAACTGACAATAATGGTATTCACAATCATTTCTTGATTGTTTCCCTACTCAATGGTACCTCAGCGTCAATACTTTGTTTTACTTTCATAAAATAAAAGTCAGTATCTTTGAATTAATTTTTTCGCATAATTTGTAAGAAATAATGACTTCTTTTGATGACGATAACACCAAATAAAAGTTTTTTCAGCAGATAGCAGTAGAAATTTGGTCTAAAAAATTGCTGTGTAATTTTGCGTTTGAAAAAATAAAAAAAAGTACTAGTTTTATTTTATCACATAGGAAAAACTGCATTTCTATTTTTTGCAAAAAATATTAATTGAAGTCATCAATTATTTTAATAAAGTCGTAAAAAAAACAATGAAAGAATTATTTTTATTTATATATTAAAAAAAAAACAGACATCCGGTAAATGGAGTAACTGGCAGCAATGTGTTTACAAAAAAGTTATGCTTATTGTTGCATAAAAAACGTGATAAATTGAAATTGATTTTTTTCAATTTTCCAAATAGGTTAAGAAAAAAAAAATCTTCTACCAACATTTTAATGCGTTTATCGAAAAGAATTTTCTGAAGTTCCATTTGATTTTGACCGATGAATTCTTTTTGATCATTTTTCCAATAAATTCTAGTACAATAAGAAACAATCGAATGGAGCAGTTTTGAGTTTCTCTCTCTTTTTTTTTTTTTTTTTTTGTAAAATGCCTAAAAGTTTTTTCAGAACATCATTCCAGCTTCACTGCCTACTAGAAAATTGTTTCAAGAAAATATAGTCGTTAGGGGTTGATTCTGATTGATCGCATCTCTAACTGAACAAAAAAAAAAAAAAAGAAAGTTTTCACATGATTAAAAAGCTTTTAATAAATACTTTTTGTCCGTAAATATATTATTATGCGATGTTTTTTATTTTACCTGTGAAACAATTCTTCTTCCAAGTTTGTTCAATTATATAAAATTGAATCGTTTATTTCAGAAACCACCTAAGTGCGCTTTTTTCAACTTTTATAAAACTAAAAAATTTGTTCTGCAGCTTAAATATAGGTCTAGTCTCCTTCAAGTATTTTTTTACCAAATCAACAAGAAGTTCTGTCAAGAACTAAACGAGCCTACTTTCCCGTACATCGACATCGGCATTCTAGCATCTGATCATTATTCTCCTGATCATCTGAGACTAAACATTATGTCAAACATACCTTTTTAGCACTTAAAGCTGATTTCTAAAAGCAAAATATACCCCTCTCATCAGATGAAATAGAGACATAAAAAGTAAATAGATGAATAAATGAAGTTTTGTCGCACCTTTTAAAGAATGTAACTGTTACAGTTCTTCCGCAGAAAAATTCCTCAATCGTTTTCAAAAAAAAAAAATAAAATAAAAGTACAAAGTACATCAAAACACATTTTATCAAAGAAAGGGAAAAAAACTCGTCCGTCGATAAAATGTCTCGATTTTCACTTTTAAACCGTTGCCAGTTGTTAAATATAAATAAAGAATAAAATGCCCTCGTGAATGAAACACTTTTGTTACAAAAAAAATCGTCTGCCAAAAAAAAAAAATAGTAATAAATACAATAACACAAATGAATAAATAAACAAAAAATCGTCTGCACAGTCAGTCATTTTTTTCTGAGCCTGCAGTTCCGCCATGTTTGTGGAGTCGGAGTCGGAATCAGAGTCCTCACAGAAGATTATTCAGAAAAGTACTTTACAAACATTATTTATCAAAACCATTTTTTTACAAAGTTAGTTTGAAGGAAATCCGACTTTAAGTTCAGGATCAACATTCAACTTAAATTCCCCGTAGACGCTAACGTTAATTCTTTTTTCTGAACGGTTCAATATTGAACGAAAAATGGTTCAAACCAAAAAGCGAAATAAGGGAATGAACCTCTCCGAGATCTTTCAAACAAAAAAAAGTTTATTCCATTCGGATGGTTCACTCAGAAGTTATTAGGTGGGGAAAGGTTGCTTGAACGGTTCAATGTTGAACGAAAAAATGTTCAAATTGAAAATTTAAATACTGTAATGAAGTATCCTTGCTGAGATCCTTCGAACAAAAAAAAAAGTTTATTTAAATCGGACTGTTCACTCAAAAATTATTAGGGGTGACAGCTTGCTTGAGCGGTTCAATGTTGAACGAAAAATTGTTCAATTCGGAAATGTAAATACGGGAATGAAGTATCCTTGATAAGATCTTTCGAACAAAAAAAAGTTTGTTGAAATCGGACTGTTCACTCAAAAGTTAGCATCGCGGGACAGGTTGTTTGAACGGTTCAAAGTTGAACCAAAAATTGTTCAAATCGAAAAATCAAATATGGGAATGAGTTGTACTCACCGAAATCTTTCCAACAAAAAAAAGTTTGTTCAAATCGGAATGTTCATTCAAAAGTTATTAGGGGGGAAAGGTTGCTTGAACGGTTCAATGTTGAACCAAAATTGTTCAACTCGAAAAATCAAATATGGGAATGAGTTGTAATCGCTGAGATCTATCCAACAAAAAAAAGTTTGTTCAAATCGGAATGTTCATTCAAAAGTTATTAGGGGGGAAAGGTTGCTTGAACGGTTCAATGTTGAACAAAAAACTGTTCAAATCGAAAATGTAGATACAGGAATGAAGTATCCTTGAAAAGATCTTTCGAACAAAAAAAAGTTTGTTCCAATCGGACTGTTCACTCAAAAGTTAGCATCGCGGGACAGGTTGTTTGAACGGCTCAAAGTTGAACTAAAAATTGTTCAAATCGAAAAATCAAATATGGGAATGAGCTGTACTCGCCGAGATCTTTCCAACAAAAAAAAGTTTGTCCAAATCGGAATATTCATTCAAAAGTTATTAGGGGGGGACAGACAGACCGACCGACAGACCGACACACAAATTCCCCATCTCAATACCCTACTTTCAAATTTTTAATTTTTCGATATTCATTTTACCGTTTTATTTTTTTAACTTTGCGATATTTTTTGGACTTGGCGATATTTTTTTTTAACTTGGCGATATTTTTTGGACTTGGCGATATTTTTTGGGCTTGGCGATATTTTTTGGGCTTGGCGATATTTTTTGGGCTTGGCGATATTTTTTGGACTTGGCGATATTTTTTGGGCTTGGCGATATTTTTTGGACTTGGCGATATTTTTTGGGCTTGGCGATATTTTTTGGGCTTGGCGATATTTTTTGGACTTGGCGATATTTTTTGAGCTTGGCGATATTTTTTGGACTTGGCGATATTTTTTGGGCTTGGCGATATTTTTTGGGCTTGGCGATATTTTTTAAACTTGGCGATATTTTTTGGGCTTGGCGATATTTTTTGGACTTGGCGATATTTTTTGGACTTGGCGATATTTTTTGGACTTGGCGATATTTTTTGGACTTGGCGATATTTTTTAGGCTTGGCGATATTTTTTGGGCTCGTTTAAGTTGGACTGTTCACTCAAAAGTTATTAGAGGTGACAGCTTGTTTAAACGGTTCAATGTTGAACGAAAAATTGTTCAAATCGAAAATGTAGATACGGGAATGAAGTATCCTTGAAAAGACCTTTCGAACAAAAAAAAGTTTGTTAAAATCGGACTGTTCATTCAAAAGTTAGTATCGCGGGACCGGTTGTTTGAACGGCTCAAAGTTGAACCAAAAATTGTTCAAATCGAAAAATCAAATATGGGAATGAGCTGTACTCGCCGAGATCTTTCCAACAAAAAAAAGTTTGTCCAAATCGGAATGTTCATTCAAAAGTTATTAGGGGGGGACAGACAGACCGACAGACCGACCGACAGACCGACCGACAGACCGACCGACACACAAATTCCCCATCTCAATACCCTACTTTCAAATTTTTAATTTCTCGATATTTATTTCATTTTTTTGTTTCTTTTTGACTTTTTTTTACTTGGCGATATTTTTTGAACTTGGCGATATTTTTTGGACTTGGCGATATTTTTTGGACTTGGCGACATTTTTTAGATGCATTAAGCCAATTTTAATGCTTTTTTCGTCTCTTTTATTTTTAACGGGAAAGTAGGCTAAAAAGATGATTGCGATAATCCATTTTTTATTTTATTTTTTTTCCTTTAAGTTTTTGAGTTATAAATTTTTGAAAAAAAAAAATGCATTTAGGTGGTTTCTGCAATAATGAGTGTATCGAAAGTGATTTTTTAAAAATTATTATTGAAATGAAGTCAAACCATTAATTTTTACCTGTTTTGGTGTCAAAGTTAAGTAACAGACACATTTATGTATTAAAAAGAGTTTTTACTATGCCTAAATCGAAAAATACAAGTAGACTACACGCTATAGCATGTCTATATACAAATATCTGGCATTATTCACTTATTCAGCTTCTGGCAACTCCTTGTCAGTTGTTGGTCATTGGATGATAGTGTCATAGAAGGTTTCATATTCACTGTTCCCAGAGTATCCTTGTTGTAGAGAAACCGCTTGTACTTGGACACTTTGAATGGATTTTCTTCGGGTACTTTCCTGCCTGATGTTCATGTTTCGTCCAAATTTAGCATATTATATTATTCGGGTCACCACATTTTGAAACTGAGAACATCGTCTGATATAAGGTGATATGCAGCAAGTCGGCCTGACTTACTAGCTTCTAGCATGAGCTCTCCCTAGCAGCATAATCTCATCGGCCGATGATCGGCCATTCATCGAAACCCAATGAAATTCTCATCGGCCGATGGTCAGATTCGATGAATTCTCATCGGGAATTGCTCCAATATGTCTCATCGGCCAAACAGATTCCGAGCAGCAAAATCCGATAAGTTTTGCTCAAAATACGATGAGATTTGGAGCAATTTACGAGCAGTGCAGTCCCGTGCCGATGAATTTAGGATCAATTTTGGATGCTCGTCTTATTTTTATCGGGAAAGTTGATCGGAAGGATATCGCTTTCCGATGAAAAGTAGTTCATCGAAAACCGTGCTCGGATACTGATCAGAACGATGTCAGCGTGCGTTACGGGATCAGTTTACGAGGAGTTCGATAATCGGCAGAGCAAAATCCGATGAGTTGATGCTACTTGGGCTGCATATTTATCAGGAGTATAAATCCTGACCATCTTTCTCAAGAGACGCTTTTTGCTTCCAAAATATCTGTCACATGGGGAAAATGAGTGGCCACGTACAGGGTAGTATTTAGTTCAAATATGCAAGTGGATATGGATATGCGATTGGAACGTTTGTCAAGGTAAGAATTTCTGTTTCTTCAAAACGAACTGAAATACTTTCATTAACTTAGTATGCAATTTCTCATGTTTTAAAATGCTTATTTTGATTCTTAATTCTGTTTTATTTTTCAGAATGATCGCATCGGAAATGAATAGTTACGAGCAGTGTTCGTGGACTTCAACCAGTGGTTGGAAAAACTACATATTTTTCGTAGCGAACTACAACTACAACTACTTTCATATAAATGTAGTTAACTACAGCTACAACTACTTTTTTTTAAATGTAGCAAGCTACGCACTACTTTTGAAATGTAGTCGCTACTTCGCTACTTTTTAAAAAATAAATAAATAACAAGAATATACCCGTTTGAGGATCAACCGAAAAAATTCGAAAAGTGATTTAGATTAAAAAGTTACCTCATTCGAATATGGAATAGAAATAGGAATTGTCTTTGAATTTATTTGTTACTTTTCCTTTTTGTTCCTTTTTTTGCTAAAATTTGTCCTTTTTAGATTCTTTTTACAGTTTTTACGAATATTCGCCACAAGAAAAACCTTGTTTTTTTCCTTCGTTCTCTATTTTTTTAATTTTTTTCATTTGTTTATTTATTTTTTTAATTTAAAAGTAGTTTTCAGAAATCGCTACAAACTACTATATTTTTGTATCGCGCTACTCACTACTCTACTTTTTTTTAAAAGTAGTGCGCTACACTACAAACTACTAAAAAATGTAGCTACTACAGTAGTTTCGCTACTTGTAGCGCGCTACTTCCGACCACTGACTTCAACTAGCTAATCGTTGAGGAAGTAAGATTTTATTTCTACTCACAACACTTGTTTCAGTTAGCAAAGCCTTATTAATTCGCAATGTATTAAAAATGAATCCCTATTGAATGTTATCAGCAGTCTTTATGGAGATTATTAACACTTTTTGTTTTCTTTGCATATGACTGTACCTAACGCTTCAATGAAATTATTATGTCACGAATTTACATTATAAGCTTTACTTGTTCAAAACTTGACCTTCAGAAAACTGATAAACCGTTGGGATATTTACGTATTGAAAAATAAAAGTGTTAAATATTCAGCATTTTCGAATATCGTTAAAACGAAATCGTTCAAACAAAAGATTTTTTAACGGACGTGAACTTGATCTTCAATGCTTACTTGTTTTTCAAAATACAACTTAAAAATAAACAATTGCAAAATGAATTACATTTTTTTTTTGCCTGAAAGGTAAACATTTTTATGCGTGCCTTTTTTATGTGATACATTTTCATCATTTTCGATTTTAAAAGCAAGGTATTTTTGCCCACACTTTGTGTAACGTTTTTTTTTTCTTTTTAACTATATTTTTAAGGAACTTTTTTAATTTATCATGCAGAATATATTTGCTTGGTTTTCGTCTAATTGTAGGTAAACATTTTTCAAAATAAAAAGAATAAACGCTTTGACTAAACTAATGATTTTGTTTATTTCTTATTCATTATTTTATTTATTTGTTTTTTTACATCTTTGACAGGTAAGGATGCCTTTCAAGTGCTCTGTACCGGGCTGCCAGTCCAATTATAATCCCCCCTATGTGTCTTGTTTCCGTTTCCCACAAGATTTGGATAGGAGGAAGCTGTGGATTAACCGAATTCGGCGAGAAAATTTTACATTCACTAAAAATGCAAGAGTTTGCATTAAGCATTTTGATGAGCAAATGATTGTCTGGGAAGACACTTGGACGGACAAGGAAGGCACAAGGCATGTAATTAAGCGCAAACACCCAACTCTTACAGAAGGCGCTTTTCCGTGTGTAGTTAATAGTTCAACCCCTCATTTAAATGTTCAAGTTGGAAAAAAAAGGAAGACAAGAGACTCGAAAGAAGAAGAACTCCTTCAAGAATGCATTGTAAATAGTATTACATCGTATAATAACGAAATTGAACTGAAAAAACTGTGTGACCTTTCACAAGTTTGCATGTATGCAAAACAGTGTTTTCATAATTATCCTAATTGGACGTATATTTCAAATAATGAAAAACTTACAGCAGTAAAACTTTCTATATCGGATACTCCCTACATTGAAGCCTCTTTTCGGGTAAGTTCAGATTTATCTTTTGAAATATATTTTTGTAAAGACAGATTAAATGCAAACAATTTGGGCTTAACATTTACGAAATTAGAAAACAAGGATCAATTTGATGCATTATTAAAAGTCTGTAATGATTACAATTCAAAGGAAAACCACAGTGATAGATTTTCTAATGTTATAAAAATTTTAGAAGACTACAAAGTTACATTGAATGAAGAAAAGCAGCTTTTTCTATCTATTTTAATTGAACAGCTTCAACTTATTGAATTACCGAAAGAAAGATATAGATTTTCTCCGACATTATTACAATTTTCTTTTAAAATATTTTTAATTTCACCATCATGTTATAAAGCTATTCGTAAAACCAATTTATTAATTTTGCCTCATCCCAATAATTTAAGAAAGATGGCATCTAAACTCAATATTTGCAGTTCCGTATTTAGTGTAAAAAGTAATTATATAAAAACAAGATTAAGTGTTTTGAAACCCACTGAAAAATATGTAAATATTCTTTTAGATGAAATTTATATCTCTCCTGAGTTATCTTTTAAAGGTGGTAAACTAACAGGAACTTCTATAAAAGATTCTAATGCATTAGATAAAACTGTTCAAGTGTTTTCGATTACATCTTCATTCGGCAGTTATAAAGACGTAATTGCAATTTTGCCTATCCATGAAAATTCTGGAATATTTTTATTTGAAGTATTAAAAAAATTTTTACTTGAGTTGCATGAATTAAATGTTATACCTTTGACTGTTATTGCGGATAATAATCAAGTTAACAAATCCTTATATTCTTATTTCACTCCCCATCCTTTCGGTTATAATTCTGTTTTAAATCCCTCATGTTCCGATGTTCCATTGTTTTTGCTTTATGATTCAGTTCATATTTTTAAAAATATTCGCAATAATTGGTTAAATAACAAAAATGAAGTTTTTAACTATCTAGATTTTACTGATCCAAATGTAGTTAAAACTGCAGATTTTAATCACTTAAGAAATCTCTATAGTAATGAAAAGGAATCTTTATTGAAATTTGGATATAAACTGAGCCACAAAGCACTGTATCCATCAAATGTTGAGCGACAAAAGGTTAATCTCGTGTGCAAGATATTTAATTATGAGAATATTCAATCATTAAAAGAACTAAAACTCGACGAAACTGAAGGAACCTCAACATTTATGTCAATTATTTTAAAATGGTGGAACATTGTGAACGTGAAAACATTTAATAAAGATCGAAGATTGCGAAATGAAGATTTCAAAGCTATAGTTTCCAGTGATCAGGCCCAGTTAAAATTTTTATCTGACATTAGTGATTGGTTAAAAAGATGGGAAATTTTATCAAAAGGCAAATTATATAGTGGGCTAACAAATAGAACCTTTGAGGCCTTTCGGCAAACTTGCAGTGAATTATATGGATTAGCTATTTTTTCGCTAAACAATCTAAAAATTAATTTCATTCTATTTGGGAAGTTTCAAACTGATCCCTTAGAAGAACGATTCAGCACATATCGGCAACTATCAGGAAGCAACTATTACATATCCCTGCAACAACTAATAGAAAGTGAGAAAAAAATTCGAATATACAACCTGGTTTTTTATAAAGAAAATACTAAACAAACATTTAACGAAATAGAAAAAGAACATTTGGCATCTCTAGATCCATTTGTGGATCTTGAAATTGATCCATTACAGCCCATTGATAAAAAAGTTACACCAATTGCCATTTTTATCTCAGGTTACGCTGCGTTTAAAGCATGCAAAAAAGTAAATTGCTCCTCATGCATCGAATACTTTACCTATGATGATTTTTTCGAATATGAGTTATCTGAAGACTGCAGGTTAATTGATGCGTTAGATCGCGGCTCTTTAAAAAAACCTACCGTTTTAACTTTTAAAACAACTTCCATATGAATAAATATATTCCAAAATGCTGTAGAAAATTTTTATGAGGAATTTTTATCAAATGAAAATCAATTAAATCTATTAATAAATATTAGCGAGCCATATATTAGAAATTTGATGCAAGACCAACATAAGCTTTGTTCCCATGATCTTTTTTTAATTTTGAGAAATGTAGTTCAAAGGATTTATAAAATATTGTTGAATAACTTTTCCAAACGAATGAATGAAAAATATAGCAACGAAAAAGCAAATAAACGAAAAATAAAAAAAATAACTCACAATAAATAAATAATCTATTTTAATATAGGGTGAGTTCTGGTAAGTGCGTACCCTTTTTTGCAAAGTTCATGTTCTCAGGGATGCTGCTCTGTTGAAAAATCTTGTACACTCACAATTTTTTTTTAGTTTTCTTTCCAGATCCTTTACTAAGATTTTCAAGCATATAATATGTCAAATAAACCATAAGCATAGGTTTTGTGACCTGGTTTATGACACCTATTCTAAGGTAAACACTTTCCCTACCTAGCGGGGTAAGTGCGTCCACCTTAAATTATGTGAATATGAGCAGTAAAAAACTTCTGGCACATATTAAATATGTTAGGTAGTTGCCTTGGGATAATTCCTAATACTAGAGATCAGCACTTGCTTGCATGGATGAAACGCTATCAGTGATATTCCACGTGTCTTGCGAACAACTGTGATTTGAAGATTGAGAGAGTTGTGTCTGTGATTCTTCCTCTGTCCTTTTAATAAGACCAAGTAAGCAAATGTAAGTTGTTTTCATTTAGTAATAATCACTCATAGTCTACATAGTTTATTTTGGTTAAATACATTAATCAGTCTGTGTTTAAGCCAGGGTTCGCACTTACCCCTTCTTAAATGTAAGATGAGACATGTGCGTCCAATAGCTTTGTTGTAAGTGCGTACCCCTGTGATTTTCTGTAATTCTATTTGTATGGTAGATCGTTAGGTGAATTGAGTGAACGATTCGTTTTTTTTTCTTTTTTTTTTTTTTTTTGAATAAATACGGTTTTAAAATATTTTTCTTATTAGAATCAGCAGCAGTAAGAAAAACACAAACTAAAGAGCAAAAAAAAAAAGAGAATAATTGATCATGATATGATACTTGTACTTTTTTTTTTTCTTGTACATATAGTTTTTCACAAGGTGTTCCTTAATTTTCTTAACTATAATTTATTCATTACTCCACCTTCGTTTTTTGAATCAGTTGGTTCCTTATTTAGTGTTTCACTTAATTTCATTGCTTCATTTGTCATTCTGGTTTAAATTAAGTATAGCTCATGATCGCTATTTTCAACGAAAAATTTACTAACTGATATCTAAAAGCCAATATATTTCAGAGGTAATGAATAAAATTGAAATCTTATGCCGCATTCAATGTTAATATAAATATTTGATGGAAATGACGTCGGATTTATAATCGGTTTACAAAAGAGTTATTAGCAAAAGTAAAGGTGAATTACGAGAGTCGGATCTTCCACGTAATGGAACACACTTGCCTCATCATAATGGTACGCACTTGCTCCGCATAATAGTACGCATATGCCTCATGATAGTGGTACGCACTTGCCCCATCATAATGGTACGCACTTACCTCCACCTTACTTTAAAGAAAGTGAAAGTGCGTACCGTCATATAAACAAATTTTAGTTAGAGTATTTGATCAAAATACCCCATGTATGTTATTGGTAGCTATTACTTAAAAGAAACAACTTGCATTTTTTGACTTCAATTGCTTGGTATGACTACAAGAGAAACTGAAACAAAACCTTCTCAATCTTTACTTAAGAGTTTTTTTGAAGACATTTAAGTTATCCCTGATTGTGTTTTGTCTATTGAATCCAGGCCTGAATTCTACCTATTGAAATTATCATTAGACAGTTATCTAACATAGTCGATGTGTTGCAGAAGCCATTTCAAGACAGTGTTCATATAATTCCCAGTGGACGCACTTACCCCGTGGACGCACTTACCAGAACTCACCCTATTCACATTTTTTACTTTTCAAAATATGCTTCAGTATTGTCATTTCATACAACTGTTCTGTTTATTTCATTTGTTCTCATTCTCTAATTATTATTAGTCATTGGTGTAAATTATTTGTCAAAATGTATTTTTTCGCTGTACAAAATATGCATTAATGTTGTTTCTTAATACCAATTTATATTTATTTTTTTCTTTCCTTTACATTTTCGTTAATATGAATCAATACTGCTGTAAGTTATTCCTGCGAAAAACGTCAAATATGTATTCGTTTTCAAACTATTAGAAATTTGAACTTCCCATTTGTCTTTATTTATTTTACAGTAAGCAAAATTGACGTCGTGCTTTTTTTTACATCACATTTTAGATGTCAAGAGCTCAAGAGCATTTTCTACATGTTGTGTAAATAAATGTTTCTTTTTGTTTTCTTATGTGTATTGTCTTTTTCTTTCTCGTTTGTATTTATTGCGAGTACTTTGACGTGTGATAGGTATAAGTTTAGATTTAATATACTATTTAAGAACTTTTGTATCAATGTTATACCTCGAACTATGTATATCTATATCTATAAATTAAATGATGCGTTAGAGTATTTCACGTAAAAACCGACTGTTTTTTCAAACAAAATCTTTTTTTCTGAATTTTTATTCATAGTGAAGCTACTACGATACGTAAACAAACCGCCTTCTCGGGCGGCCATGTTGAATGAGCGCGCAGGCCTTGTAAAAAACACACAACTGATGAATGCCGCCAATCGTGACGAGTGAAATTTACCGCAGAAAGAACCTAAGCGACGGCTCTTGGGTTCTTTCTGAAGTAAACGAGTTATTTTCAAGGCTGCCAATAAACATTGCTGATAGGAAATTTAGGTAATTCTGCACTAAAAGACGTATTAATCTTTAAATTGTACAGTACCACCCAAAACTCGTTTTTTGACATTTAGGTGGTTTCTGAAATAAACGATTCAATTGTCCTCTGAAGTTTTGTATTTTTGCAAAAATATTCAACATAAGTTTGTATAAGTATCAATAGAGCCGCTATATAGACAGGCCGACGCATCAAGATTAAGTTTCACCACTTTGGATCCAATTCCTTAACTTTTACTTTCAAATTTTCATTGTTGCGAAGTAGGGTTACCAGAAAAAAGTTTTGGCACATTGCTAAGCTTTGCCAAATCCACGTGCCGCTAATAATTGCTCACAGTGAAAAATTACCAAAACACGATTACTGGCCAGAAAAGACAACCACTCAAACACACAAACACGCGCTGGATCCAAAGTGGTGAAACTTAATCTTGATGCGCCGGCTCGTATATATAGGGGCCTTAAGTATCAAATACCCCAAATTGCCAGCCGGATGAATCCTAGTTTAGGTCCGGCGATAAATTATTACATCTGGCAACCATTAGATTTATGGTTTCTAATTTAGATTTATGGTTTTCTGGCAACCATTTATTAATTCTGCCCACAGTCTGAAAAAAATCGCCAAACCCGGACCCTAAAGTAGGAATTTACCTTGCCAACCTTAAGGCCCCTATATATACGAGCCGGGGCATCAAGATTAAGTTTCACCACTTTGGATCCAGCACGTGTTTGTGTGTTTGAGTGGTTGTCTTTTCTGGCCAGTAATCGCGTTTTGGTAATTTTTCACTGTGAGCAATTATTAGCGGCACGTGGATTTGGCAAAGCTTAGTAATGTGCCAAAACTTTTTTCCGGTAACCCTACTCCACAACAATGAAAATTGAAAGTAAAAGTTAAGGAATTGGATCCGTAAAAGTGGTGAAACTTAATCTTGATGCGTCGGCCTGTCTATATAGCGGCTCTAGCCAGCCTAGCTGACGCAAGACAACAACAACAACTCAAAGTTTTTGCAGTGCACACCAGAACAGCTCGCAGATAACAGAATTTTCCCCTACTTGCTTGACACTTATCGTTATGTATTCCAGACAATCCCCAAAGCAGAATACTTAGTGATGTTCTGCGACGCAAAATTATTTGCCCAAAATTGTTCTGCAAGATAGATTTATACATTACATATTTACCGTCGAAATGTTACCAAAAGGTGTTTTCTCATTTTTTTTGAAATTTGTTTCATTTTTCTATGAAGAGTTTGAATTAGAAAGATTTCATAAGTTTGCAAATACTTCTTGCTTTATTTTCATTAATTCATATTTTAAACGCTTTAGTTTAACAAATATATTTATAGTTATGTTATTAATGCTTACTATATACACTCAGGCACATTGAAAATAGCGACCCAAGAAGAAATCGTCAGATTGATCAGCGACTGCGTCTACAGTGGTGCCAAGCCGAATCAATGTGGGATGTCACAGATTGGAAAAAAGTTGTGTTTAGTGATGAGTCTAGGTTTGTTTTAGGGACTGATGATAACCATGTACTGGTGTAGAGGCGCCCAGGTGAGCGGTACAATTCCTCCCACATTGTTCTACGTCACACTGCCCGCACAGCTGGTGTAATGGTCTGGGGGGGCCATATCCTATGATAACCGGTCCAATCTAATTGTGATGCATGGAAACTTAACAGGACAACGTTACGTTGATGATATTCTCCGACCCCATGTAGGACCTTTTCTAAATGGTCTCCCAGGGACAATTTTCCAGCAAGATAATGCTTGTCCGCATACAGCAAGAGTTGCTCAGGACTTCCTACGTCATTTTCAGACTCTTCCATGGCCGGCCCGCTCCCCCGACTTACCCCCTATTGAGCATGTGTGGGATCAGCTAAAACGTCAGATGCCATCGTGTCACTCTGTGCGTGATTTGGAGTTGGCTGTTACAAATTTGTGGACCCATCTGCCTCAAGACAACATCAGGCGTCTAATCAACTCAATGCCGGACCGTGTGGCGGCATATATTGCAGCTAGAGGTGGTCCAACGCGCTATTGTAGTTGCTCTGTATTTGTGTCCTTGTACACCCTGTATTCGTTCAATTGTCTCGATTTTGAGATCAAGTGAATCTCTCATCTGTATCATTATGTGTATTAAATTTCATTTCAATCCGATGCTTTCTTCTTGGGTCGCAATTTTCAATGTGCCTGAGTGTATATATACTTCATCATCGGTTCAGAAATTCAGTTCAAAAAACTCAAGTTCAAAAAGTTCAAGCTCGGCATTGGGACGTTAACTAATTTTCAGATCGCAGAACAAATGGAAAAAAAAAACATTTTTCCGATTGTAGAGGGGGGGGGGGGGATTGGACTACACCTATTTTCCTAATTTTAGCCTGAAGTTAATTGTTTCAAATATAGTTACTTCGTCCCCTGCGATTCTCTCAAGCGGAAAAATTGTTTTAAAATAATTTAATGACTGTTTTTACTTCAAGCTCCGTCAAAAATTCTGCGGCCAAAATGGGAAATCCCGAAAAACTTGAAAGGAAACTCTTCTCCCCCTCCACCCCGCTTTTCTCTTACGCGAAAAAATTGTTTTAAACATCATTTGAATAAATAATTTTCACTGCGAGTTCCGTAAGTGCAATTCTGCGGCAATATGTGAAATGCTGCAGAACTTTAAACAAAGCTTTGCCCCCGCGATTCTCTCACCGGAAAATTGTTTTTAATACAATCTGAGTAACTAATTTGCGGTTAAAATGATAAGGCCCGCAGAACTACAGACGTAGCTTGTGTCCCCTCCCCCTCGATTCTTCCGTAGGAAAAATTATTTGAAATCTTAATTTGTTCTGTAAGATTCGTCACAGCAGTTTTGCGGTCAAAACGCAAAGAGAACGTCAAGCGAACACCCCCCCCCCCCCCGCCATTTATTCATGAGTAACGATTTATTGTTTCAAAGAAAATTTGAAAGGTTATTTTTTTCTGGAAGTTTCGTTGCTGACGTTCTGTGGCCAAAATGTGAAAACCCGAAGAACTTTAAACGAAGCCTGCGCCCCCCGATTCTCTCAACAGGAAGAGTTAATAGTTGTAAACAACATTTGAATAACTAATATGCACTGCAAGTTTCTTCTCTGAAGCTCTGCGGCCAAAATGTGAAAGACCGCGAAACTTCAAGCGATTATCCCCCCCCCCCCTCCCGCGATTCTCTCACGAAGAAAAAATGTTTTCAACATTGTCGAATACCTAATTTGTACCGCAAGTTTCGTCATTGAAGCTCTGCGGATAAAATGTGTAGGCCCGCAGAATTTCAAACGAAGCCCGTTTTCCCGCGATTCTTTAACACGGAAGAATTAATTGCTTGAAACATAATTTGAATAACTATAGTTTATACTGCAAGTTTCGTCACTGAAGTTCTGTGGATAAAATGTGTTGGCAATACAACCCGCAGAACTTCAAACGAATCCCGCTCCCCGCGACTCTTTAACGCGGAAGGATTAATTGTTTTAAACATAATTTGAAAAACTATTTGTACTACACGCTTCGTCACTGAAGTTCTGCGGCCAAAATGTGAAAGCCCGGAGAATTTCAAGCGAACCTTGCGTCCCCGCGATCTCCTCATGCGGAAACATGATTTTAAACATAACTGAATATCTAATATATGCTACGAAGTATCGTCACTGAAGTTCTGCGGGTAAAATGTAAAGACCTGCAAAACTTCAATTGAAAACCTGCGCCCCTGCGATTAAAATTGTTTCAAATATAATTTGAAGAACTGATTTGTGTACCTACAGCAAGCTTCGTCAGTTAAGATCTGCGGCCAAAATGTGAAGGCTCGCAGAATTTCAGACTAAGTTTGCGTCCCCGCGATTCTCATGCTGAGTCCCCGCGATTCTCATGCGGAAAAAAATAATCGTTGGAAACATTATTTGAATAACGAATGTGTACTGCAAGTTTCGTAGCTAAAGTTCTGCGGCCCAAATAAGAAGGACTGCAGAACTTCAAACGAAGCCTGCGCAAGTGTCATCACTGAAGTTCTGTGGAAAAAAACGGGAAGGTCCTCAGAAGCTCAAGTCAAGTCGTCCGCACGTCTGCTGTGGTCTATATGGCACATGGCAGGCTACGGCGCCGACATTATTGCCAGCTGCTCTGCGAGACATGGGTTACGAGCGAAACGTTTTTTTTTTTTTTGTTTTTTTTTTTTTTTTTGCACGCTTTCGAAGTATAACTTTTTTTTTTTTTTGCTCAATTTTGAACAGAATTGTTCTGCAGTCGCGATGTCTGTTCTGCTACGCACGTCGCCGATTTAGCAGTATTCTGCTTTCGGGCAGACAATTATTGGAGAGGTATGACAATAAAATATATATGTTCGACTTTCGACTCGACTCTAGATCCCCTCCGTGAAAAATGCCTATGTTAGCCACTGACGGAACCCATACATAATTCCAGAAGCCCTTCTTTCCTCCGACAACTCTTTTTTTCGCTACCCAGTCTGTTTTTTACCCAAGTGTAGATTTCAGCCTCTGAAATTCATACTATTACATTGCGTGTGGGATTAAGAATGCGGGGAATTCTTTTTTTCGAATAAAGCTCATGAATATAAGTGGATTATCTTGATGGCGAATGCAAATGCCAGGATGGAATCGGATCTCTGTGTGTACACGAAAGCGTCCTTTGTTGGCGGAAAATCAATCTGTCAACGCCTCTTTGCCAAACTTCCTCTCTGATGCAATCTCAGTTTTGGGATTTACTCGGCTTTGGCGAAAAAAAAATGGCTCAGTTTCGAAAAAAAGAGGTGGTAGATTGGGAATATATCACAAGGAAGCAGAGTTACTTGGGAATTACCTTTTATTTTGTAACGAGATGGGCCGTTTAGAGCTAAACAAACCTACTTTTCCGTAAATCAACTTCAATTTTGTAGCATAAGACCAATATTCTCTCAATTAGTTGATGGTAAAAATTATGTCGACGCACTTATTTTTTTTTTTTTTTGAAAACAGAATTTGATACCGCATTTTATTTATTTATTTATTTTTTTTGGCTGGACGCTGCCACGATAAAAGAAACATATTCACTCGCAGAGATGAGAAAGTTCCTCATTTAATTTCACTTTTCGAACTTAATTTCAGAAGTTAGTTCCAGAACTTTTTTTTTTTTTTTCATAATTACTGAACATAATTTACAAAAAAGCGGGGTTTTCTTTTGTCTGAAAATTTTTGCTACGAAACTTGATTTCTAGCAATAATTCCGGAGCTGAACCACGGACTACCTGTTTGGAGAAACAGGAACAGTACCAAAGATCAACGCTTGCACTTTGGACCACTTCTTGCGAAATTTGCTTCTCCCAACAAATCCTTAAATCTCATTTTCACGCTCTGTTGACTCGGGGCCTTCCGCCTCCTTGTCAACGGGCCCCTCGACGATCCTAATTAAAAGCAAAAGCCACGCATCCCGATCGCTAAAACCTCCCCTCCGACGCAATCAACGCAGCGGAAACATTGCCTCACGATGTATTCAGTGTACACAGGGCCCCCGGGTTCTTGTTACTCGCCGAAGGGGGGTCGCCTTTCGCAAGAGGGCCCCTCGAAGTGGGCCCCTGGCCTGCGGGGAACCTGCTCGTGCGGATCAGCTGGGGATGGGGCAACGAACGTCATAGCGGTCATTCACTGCGACGAGGCAGTGGGCCATTGGAGTCGGTTTGCACACGGAATAGTCAACTCAAGAGTATTCGCGGGTTATTTGTGACACGGTAGCCACGGATAATCCGAAAAATAGGTAAACAATAGTACCAATGTGTGCGATACTATTAAAATCAATAACAATCACACGTACATTTAAACATAGGCGGCTCGTAAAGGGGGGCGACTGCCCCCTCACTTTCAAAAGGAAAGGAGCCGAAAGTAAAATCTGCTAATTCCAAAAAATGGACTTTTTTCAGCTTATTTCATAGGAATAGAACTTAGAATTGGAATCACCATCAGAGTTCATTTTTTGTTTCAGAACTTAATTTGAGCAGCATTATGTGTGACCTCTTGCAACAGGATGGTCATTTAAGGGGCGACTTCCCCTCCCCCTGGCTTTGAAGAAATAATGTTTTTGCATATAATTGAGCAAATTTTCTGTTACCCCCTGCCTGGAAAAATTTGAATTGATGGGCCTGTCCCTGTCTTGCACACAGTCTGAAACTGTATGCAGGTAAAATACATCGAAGATCTCAATTTACTGAAATTCTGAAAATACCACGGCACACCATGAAGTTTGTCGCGGTATACCGTTGCGAAGCACAGAACTAGGATGAAAATCATTGAAGTACTGCTGTTCAAGATAAGTAAGCTCTGTGGTGCTGCCATCTATTACGGATGGTTGAAACTAAATATTTGTCTAACTTCTGAGAATTTAGTTTAGTTATCATATTTATGCGATTGTTGTAGGAAAAGGATCAGTGAGAACGATAATGGATTCTTAAAAGTGTTGTGGACTTGGAATTCAAGGAGGGCTAGAGTAGAAAATCGCTCATGTGTTCAGCACAAAATATAAATACAAATACAAATACAAATACTAAATACAAATACAAATGTGGCGACCAGCAGCAGGCTCAGGGCCCAACTTGGCTGGTCCTAGTCAAATTAAAGACCCCAATGAAGATCAATGGCCCTCTTAAAGCCATCTACTCCATTGCTCTTTACCGCCTCTTCCGGTAAGCTGTTCCAAGTTCCCTCTACCCTGCTAAAATAGTAATTTTTTCGAATTTCCAGGTTCGCCTGAGGTTTAAACAGCTTAAAACAATGACCCCTTGTCCTGCTTTCCTTGCAAAAATCCAACCCTGCAACATCATTCATTTTAATAAATTTAAATAACTGAATCATGTCCCCTCTGGTTCTCCGTTGCTCAAGACTATACATATTAAGCATTCTAAGTCTGGAATCATAGTCTAAATTAGAAAATCCATTTACTAACCTTGTAGCCCTTCTTTGTACCCTTTCCAATAAATTAATGTCTTTCTTCAGATAAGGAGACCAAAACTGAACAGCATACTCCAAATGAGGTCTTACCAAACTTCTATATAGAGGCAGAAGAACCTTCTTAGATTTGTTTGAAATAGATCTATTAATAAACCCAAGCATCCTATTGGCTTTGTTACTAGCTATGCTGCACTGTTGACTGGACTTGAAATCCTGATTTATTAAGACACCTAGATCCATAACATTATCTGCCCTACTAATGACTGAACCCTGTAAATAATAGCTTGTATGCTTATTTCCATGACCGAAATGCAGCACTTGACATTTCCCAACATTAACTGCCATACCCCACTTGTCTGCCCATTTAGTAATATGATCCAAATCCTGTTGCAGCTGATTTATTTGTTCGTCATTTTCTACAACCCCCATAAGTTTGACATCATCGGCAAAACAATTCATGTTTCCAGAAACATTTTCATGAATGTCATTCATAAAAATAATAAACAAAAGTGGACCTAAAACTGATCCTTGGGGAACCCCACTTAAAACTTCACTCCATTTAGAATAGTTACCCCTAACAACTACTCTTTGTTTCCTTCCTGTCAGCCAATTCCTAACCCAAACTAGAATTTTACCTCCTACCCCTATACCAGCTAATTTGCTGAGTAGTGCTACATGCGGTACCTTATCGAAAGCTTTTTGAAAATCTATGTAAACAACATCTACGCATTTTTTGCTATCTAAAGCCAAGGTAACCTTGTCGTAGAAATGTAATAAATTAGTAGCACACGATTTACCTTTTCTGAAACCATACTGCAAACTACTCAACAGCCCATTATTTTCTAAGAAATTCATAATCTTAATTTTGATCAATGTTTCAAAAATTTTACATACCACTGAAGTCAGACTCACAGGCCTATAATTTCCTGCATTACCTCTAGACCCTTTCTTGAAGAGTGGTGTAATGTTAGCTAGTTTCCAGTCCTCTGGCACTATCCCTGAGTTATACGAAGCATTGAATA
>JAXGGA010010171.1:0-48076 GCA_038373865.1 Uloborus plumipes
TGATTTTAAAATGGGTTCAAGCTAGGTTAAATTAAAAAGGGCCATTTTTCTGTTTTCAGTAAATCATCGACAAAAAGAGAAAAATTAAAAAGTGTGAAAAACTCATGGATAATCCGAACTGCGGATCATCTTACAGTGGTTAAACAGGAGTTTATTGTATAACTAAAGATTAAAATCCCAAAATGTACTTTTATTAAGCTTTTCAGTCTTCCATTTGGGTGCAAAAATTTATGCTCAATGAAGGTTTATGAACAGTGACTTATTTAGGGGCATAATTTTCATTAGAATGTGCTAATGTGCTTTCTGGTTATCAGGGATTTATTATTTTGTATATATTTATGTGAAAAATAATAATCCCTAATTTTTTTGCCCCTTAACAAATAGCAGTGATCTTCATTTAATTGATTCAGTATTGTTTTAGTTCACATTCAAACCGTGTAATTCTGTTTTTTGCCTGTTTGATGTCCATTATGAGCATGTAACTTGTTATTTATTTTATAGATTTCAGTCTTAAATCATATTCAAAAATATTTTTGATATTTTTCCCTTTTTGGTAGTGAAACAAAGTTTGTAGATTTTTAATAAGAATATTTTTCAGCATGATAATAATAAAGTAACTGGTGAAAGAAAAATAACTTAGCATTAGATGTAATTGCTTATTGAAACTTTATTTGAATAATGAAAGTGATTGTACATAATTATGCCTGTTAAACAAAATACAGGGTGTCCACTCCAATCGTGGACCAATAGCTAATTTATAAACCGTTAGAGATAAGCATATAGTTTATTTAGGAAAAAATCTCCAAATTACGAAAGGAATTTTGGGTCTATTCAATGTTTTTCAAAAAATCAAATTTTGAAAGAGTTACAAAATTTAAATTTTTATATAGCCCCCCAGTCCTATCAATCATATTTAATAAAACATTCTTGACACTGTAACCTTTAAAACAAAAAAAAATCACTCTTCTACCACAAAAATTGACCGAGTTATGAGACGTTTTGAAAAATCAAGATTTTGCATTATTTCATGACATCATCCAGAGATCGCTTAAGGGACCGTATGCGAAATCATTCAAAATCTTGATTTTTCAAAACGTCATAACTCGGTCAATTTTTGTGGTAGAAGAGTGATTTTTTTTTGTTTTAAACGTTACAGTGTCAAGAATGTTTTACTAAATATGATTGATAGGACTGGGGGGCTGTATAGAAATTTAAATTTCGTAACTCTTTCAAAATTTGATTTTTTGAAAAACATTGAATAGACCCAAAATTCCTTTCGTAATTTGGAGATTTTTTCCTAAATAAACTATGTGCTCATCTCTAACGGTTTAGAAATTAGCTATTGGTCCACGATTGGAGTGGACACCCTGTATAATTAAATAATCTTGATCATTATTGTATTTTATAAAATTATACTGGTTCTGAATGGTTTCTTTGTGTCATGCTAAGAAAACATAGATTTTAAATGACCTCTTTTTGAAGGGTAACTGATTTTTAATACAAATACAAATGTGACGACCAATCAACAGGCTCTGGGCTCAGCTGGGCTGGTCCAGGTCAATTTAAAGTCCCCGATAAAGATCAATGGCCCTTTTAAAGCTATCCACTCCCTTGCTCGTTACAACCTCTTGAGGTTGGGTATTCCAAGGGCATACTACCCTATTAAAATAGTGACTCTTCCTAATTTCCTGGATAGCTTGAGATTTGAATAGGTTAATACAATGTCTTCTTGTCCTGCTTTCTGTGCAAAATTTCAACTGAGTAACCTCTCTCATTCTGACAAATTTAAATAACTAAATCATGTCTCCTCTGACTCTCCTTTGCTAAAGACTATACATATTAAGCAATCGAAGCTTGGAGTCATAGTCTAAATTAGAAAATCCATTTACTAACCTTGTAGCTCTCCTTCTACCCTTTTCCAATAAATTAATATCTCTCTTAAGATAAGGAGACCAAAACTGAACAGCATACTCCAAATGAGGTCTTACCGAACTTCTGTGAAAATTCTTCTCAATAAATTCTTCTATATAAATAACTTCTATATAAATCTTTTTAATGAAAGATATTAAAAAAAAAAAAAAAGAAACTAACCAGCTGTATAATGGCAAATCTGCCGCTGGCGACTTTGAAAGTGACAAAAGCCGACTGCTGAGAAACAAAGCTGATTATAGTGACTATTTTGGCCAAAATATAGACAAAAACTAATATTTTTCCAAAAATGAAAATTGGTGAATATTTTGGGGAAATAGCTACACTAAAATGTAAAAACACCCTCTATTTTTATAATATTTTTTTCTCTTCGTCGAAAAATTGCAAAAAAGCAAAAGAAATTTTGCTAAAAAAGTCTATACCAGAGGTGTGGAACTTTTTGCCACTGGAGGCGGAAATTTGAGTTATGCAGTATCAAAGACGGCTGCATAAATTCATAATCATATACAATAAATTTTTATGTAGTTTAAGTATAGTTTTTTCAATTTATTCATTGTTGCAGCAAGCCTTTTCTTTAATTTATGGTAAGAGTCATCAGAATGACTTTAACCCTTTGAGCGGCTGCGACGTAAAATTCCGCTTTTTGATATTTCACTGGGTCAATTTAGCGTCTGTAATTTTCGAAAAAAGTACCAACGAAACTAGGAACTTAATTATTGACCTCAAATTGATTCAAAAATGTTCAACTTAATTACTTGAAGGGAGAAAATAAATTATTAAGGGGTCCTAAAGTAGAATACATGGCGCTTAAAGGGTTAAACTTATATCGAACCTCTTTGTATGGCTTTATATGATGTTCTTTCTCTTTTTGATAGCATATCTTGCCTTTTTGAATTAGATTGTGTCTGACTGGCAGAATGATGGACTTGTTTATAGTGTTATTTATATGCATGTTAATGCTTTTTTAATTTTTTTAAAAATTAATAATAAATGTGTCTTATTCTTGAACATTAACAGACATTTTTTTAAATTAATTTAGTGTTTCTATGTTTAAAGTGTACAAAATGTGTACTAAAAGGTTCTTTTTTTTATATTGGATTGGGGAAAGTAATGCTTTATTTTTAAACAATATACATTATTGTATTTGTATTTATAATTTTGCTGTCTCTGATAGGTCAGTTTTGCCTAAAATGTCTGATTGTATTGTGATTGAATTGTTTCTAAAATATTTATTATTTCCTTGCATTGAATCCTCTTTTATGACTCGTAATTCGTAAAAGTTGATTTTCGTGTAATGTTTGGAAGTATTTTGGTTTTTAAAACTAAATTTTGGATTTTAAAAAGTGAAATTAACTGTAGGTTTATAAAAGTGTTCTTGTTTTTTAGATAATTATTCCTTGTTTAAGAGTATATTTCTATTTTTGTCTTTATATTTGTGACTTAGCTGGTTTTTTGGTTGATTAATCTTGTACATTTTACCCATACAGTGCCTATTTGCTGAATGATTAAATTATTTACAAAATATTTTTTTTTCTTGCAAAAACATTTTATGACTCATGAAAGTTTTAAGTTTTGTTTCATGATTGGAAGTTTATTTATTTACTATTTTTAGTTAAGTTTTGGAGTTTTATGCATCGGAAAGTGTACTAAAGTATATACATGTTAAAATTGCGAAAAAAATAATTAGTTGTTGAACATGTTTATGTATTTATGTTTTTCTTTATTTCATGTAATTGGTTTGTATTAACTATTGAATAAAAACCTAAGCTTGTTGAGAAAGTACTATAATATTATTGCAGTTATAATGATATTAAGTATTCTTCTGGTAGGTTATTACTTTCTTTATATTGATACATTTGTGCAATCAGTTCTTTCTTGTGCAATTCTAATTATTGTTTATTTTAAAAATTTGAATTTTCTAGTGAAATTATTGTCAAGATTGGTAATCACAGCCTTTTAGCTGAAGTTTTGGTATTTATAAGCAATTGTATTGTTTGCTTCTACATTACATATCTTTTTTATTGAACTTTCGTTACTTTTGTATATTATATTCTTAACGGCAGCAATACGAATATGATTTTACAATGCCCAAGTGTTAAATTCACCATGTTAAGTAATGTACCTTTGACTTCTGTCTTAGACTTAAGGCAGTGTGCAATTTTTCAAAACTATTCTTTAAAAAAATGCTTTTCATTCCCCTTTTTTTCCTGAGAAAACTGTTACTATTCTATTTTAGTTCTAAAGCGACATGCTTCTCCGAAGTAACCAAAACTAAATTTTCTCCAAGACATTGCATTTCCCTTGTAGACTTGAATGTTATAGCAAAATCAAATTTCTTGTCTTGCAACTTAATTATAGTAAAATCTTGTGCTACTTGAGTTTGCTTAACCTTTTGGATCCGGGATATTCATGTAGAAATTTTTCTTTCGACCCAGGTAGTACGACAGTTGAACCACAGATGTCTTTTCCATTGAAAAGAGAGGGTATAAACTGTCGTACCAGACGTATGAAACCTTGAAAAAATCCCCGGCTCCAAAGGGTCCGAGTGAAAATTTCAACCCTGTTCTCTAAACAAAAAAGACTTATGGTACAACATGTGTACCGCCCGGTTCCTAAAATTTAAACCAGTGGAGCCACCTTGCCTAGTGGTCAGAGAAGTGTGACGCAAATGGGGAGGCTAGAATCTCGCCTCCTTCAGGGTTCGAATTATTGCTGGTTCACTGGTGCCATACCAGTAAAACTTACCTCGGGCCACCAGAAATAAGTAATCAGTGGTCCGTGGGACCACCAACATTTTTTTACAATTAAAAAAACATGCAATACACCGTCAACTCGACCATTTCAATCCATGGACAGCTGTTTCGAGCTTATTCTGCTCTCATCAGCATTCAATACGAAATTAGTCAAGTTGGAGGCAAAAATCCTCTTATGTCGGTGTATTGCATGTTTCTGGGACGGTTACTCACTGCTTTATACCTTGCGCTCTGCCCAAAAAATTTACAAGTTGTACCGTACTAAGTGCGGTCGCTCGCTGGTATTTCTAATTTCACATTAGCTACCAGTTTTTTTTGGCTCTCTTTGTTGTATAAGAGGATTTTTGCCTCCAACTCGACTACTTTCGTATTCCATTGGGAAGAGAGCAGAATAAGTTCGAAACAGCTGTCCATGGATCGAAATGGTCGAGTTGGCGGTGTATTGCATGTTTCTGCCTTAGCCCTTGCTTAGGGGCGGTTACTCACTGCTTTAAAAAAACATGGTTATTTGTTTAGCCTTAAATTTCAAGCAGACCAGTAATGTTGTCCGCACGGACCAGTATATACTTATGTTCACTAGTCCGAAGGACCAGTAAGATTTTTTTAATGATTTCTAACCCTGCCTCCTTGATGGGTGTACCTACTTTATCACTTCCCTCCCTGTCCTTCCTGTTTGTGAATGTGTTGTTGTGCTGTAAATGACTGCCTATATGACATGTGTGTACCGTGGAAGTCAGACTTTGCACCAATGACAAAACAGTGGAAAAGTGAAGCAGCTCACCCCCCCCCCCCCAAAAAAGCCATTTTTTGGGAAGCTTTTCAATCGGTGTATTGTTTTAGATTTTCATGCAAGTGTGATTTTGTGTTCTAGATGAAATATCGATGAGGACTAAAATTTGGATTTTTTTTTTTGCTGCATGCAAAGTTTATATTCGATCTTATATTGTTTATTTCAATTTGAACGTATATGATTTTACTTTAAAATTTTATGCTTGAAAAAGTTTAATTTTTAAAATTATTATGCATGTGTTTGGATACATAGACCTTGTTTGTCCATTTTATGTGTATTATAAACTTAGCAATTTGTAGGGCACCGAGATGTTGCCCTTAAAGATTACTCATAAATGAGCTTTTGGTATAGTTTTTACTGGATATTTTGTAATAAAGAGTATTTTTGGATTTTTTTTTTAAATATGGAACTGTGGTTAGATGTCATAATAAATAGAATGTATGTATATAATTTTTATACAACTTACTAGTCTTCCTTCAAGTTATAATATTTTTGTATATAATATTTAAATACATTATAGCAGTTGCAAGTTGAAGTCTTTCAAATACTTGTGCCATACATTGTAACATCATTATCTTAACTCCAGATGTAGTTCTGTTAGTACGAAGATTTTGGATGAACTTTCAATGTTAAAATTTGAATTTAAAAGAAAAAAAAAAGATTTTTGTTTGATTTACTTGAATTGTAACAAACTAGTATGAGATAAAGATTTTTCCAGAATTTTGCAAAGTACCCCAGTGTAAAAAAAACCTTATATTAAAAAAATAAATGAAATAAAATAAGTGTATTTGTCAACTGTACTAGATTTTGACAAAGATATCTGGATTATGACCATTCCTACTGTCTTGTGTTAAAAATTAAAAGGGAACTTAAATTCCTTTGCTTCTGACCATCTTATTTGTTTTTGAAAAGAATACTTATTGGCTGCATTTCTTAGTGAACGCTACTTTTCTCTCATTCCTGGAAACCAAGTCCGGTGACTTTCACTTGACAATTTTATCCATAACCATGTTAATAACTAAATATTATAAATAAAATGAAATACTAACAAAATAAGTAAATAAATAGATAAATAAATAAATGAATGAAAAAATGTCAACACGTTAAGATAGCAGCTGTCACTCTGGGTACATTGTTGCATTATCAATGTTGCATCTTTTAGGATTGACAAAATTTCTCGGTTTTCTGTAAATCTAGATGGCATGTGTTTTAAATTACTTGTTATATTGGATTGTACAATTTCTTTGATGAAGGTCACTCCTAGGCCAAACATTTGGTAAAGTCTTTTTAAAAAATTTGGTTGTGCACTCTGGTGGCAACATACGTCTGAAAAATTGAATAATTTTATCGAGATCATATTGTACTATGCGTGCTAACTTTTAGAAAATAGTTAAACTTGAAACTATCACTAAAATAAATATTTTAATTGCTCATTCATCTCTTTAAAATTTGCCAAACTCAGTCTGTGATACTCGAAATTTAGGATATGAAAGTTACTACTTGCTAAGAGATTATATAGTGTATATATGGTATAATATATTGTTGTTTTTGTGAATTTTGTTAAATATTGCTGAATGAAAATACCTATTATATTAAAAATTAAGTTTTCATGTGTTGTGTGTTTTTTTTTTTTTTTTTTGTGTGTGTGTTTGTAGTTATCTCTGTGATTTACTAGATGAAAGTTTTTGAATAATTAGAATAAAAATATTCTACGTAAATTTTCTGTTTAATGAAATAAGTAAATTTTGATTCTGATGTTCTGTCATGAAGTAATCTGACTATTTTTCCTTGAACAAGGGGCATTAAATAGCATTGTGTAATATAAAATAGCTAGTTGACTAATCTGTCATAATTACTATTGGAAATACTTCGAAAGTTTGTCTGGTGAAGAATATATGTATTTTTAAATTCTGAACTAGTGGATTGTGATAATGTTTAAAAAACTTTTTACTAATTAATTATGTGATTGGGATCTATGAAATAAGTTTTCAAAATTGTTTTTGGATGTACGGAATTGAAAATTATTCTTATCTGAACCAGTTTTTCTTTCACCCTCTTTTGACATGTGGGCCAGTAAAATTTGAAAAATTATGCGGACTGATGAAGATACTCCCCCCCCCCTTTCTTTACCAAAGAATATATCAATAAAAAATAAAGCCTTTAATAAGTATTGAACTATGACATAAGTTAAATATAATTTTTAATAACAAATTATTTTTAAAGATACTTCAATGTAAGTATAAGAAAAAATTTTAATTATTAGATAAATTAAACATTTGAGAAAAATACCAATAACTTTGAAAAGTACCCTCAGAATTACCTTTGGAAAACATCCTATAAAATCCAGGAAATACACCGCCAGCTTAGACATGTCATCTAAATACTGCAGTTTCATCCTCATTAGGAATCATTAGTCTGACTTAGACACTAACCCAGCTGAAGGCAGAAAACTTCTAACTGTAAACAAAGCCAATACAAAGTAACAAAGCCAATAGGATGCTTGGGTTTATAAATAGATCTATTTCAAACAAATCTAAAAAGGTTCTTCTGCCTTTATATAGAAGTTTGGAAAGGCCTCATTTAGAGTACGCTGTTCAGTTTTGGTCTCCTTATCTTAAGAAAGATATTAATTTATTGGAAAGGGTACAAAGGAGGGCTACAATGTTAGTGAATGGATTTTCTAATTTAGACTATGATTCCAGACTTAGAATGCTTAACATGTTTAGTCTTGAGCAAAGGAGAACCAGAGGGGACATGATTCAGTTATTTAAATTTATCAAAATGAAAGATGTTATAGGGTTAAATTTTTGCACGGAAAGCAGGAAAAGGGGTCATTGTCATAAGCTGTTTAAATCTCAGGCTAACCTGGAAAGTCGGAAAAATTACTATTTTAGCAGAGTAGTGGGAACTTGGAATAGTTTACCGCAGTGGTTCTCAACGGGGGCGGTACCGCCCCCCTGTGGGCGGTGGGAAGGTGCTGAGGGGCGGTGAACATGTTTTGGGCAGTAGGGGGGCGGTGGGTATATTTTGGGCGATAGGGGGGCGGTGGGAAAATTTGGAGATTAGAGG
This sequence comes from Uloborus plumipes, assembly GCA_038373865.1. Taxonomy (NCBI): domain Eukaryota; kingdom Metazoa; phylum Arthropoda; class Arachnida; order Araneae; family Uloboridae; genus Uloborus; species Uloborus plumipes. Next base: position 8,542 of record JAXGGA010010171.1, read on the forward strand.
ACAATAAATGTGTTAGAATTTATTTTAATTTTAAAAATCGAAATTGAATTTTGCATTGAATCAAGAATCCAACTTGAATTAATTGTGTCGAAGATAAAATAAACTATGCACTCTGGAATTACATATTTCCTAATGTTTTTCGGGAGTGACTTTTTTTATTAAAATAATTGAGCGATTTTGCTTATCTTTTTTTCCTTTTCTCTCTCTTTCTCTCTTTTGTAGCAATTTGATTTTTTCGTCATCGTTTTCGTCCGATAATTTTGAGAGAATGTTGTAGCTTAGGGGCCTCAACGGCGCAGTGGGTCTGCCCGTCAGTTTGTAATCTCAAGAGGCGCGGGTTCGATTCCCGCCTTTGCCCTGGGTGTAACTTCCTTCTCTGTGCTGTAAATTCTTTCCTTCAATAAAATCTGTATTGTACTATCTGTGGAGGCAAGGCGCATAGTACGCAGTCCTCATGTGTGTCGAAGTTTATTAACTTCTAGAATAGAATAGAATGTTGTAGCTTGTCTACGGAGAGATGGCGGATGACCTTGAAGTGGAAACGGACCTCTTTCATTTTGAAATAGGAAGAATCAGCGTCAAAAATTATTTTTTGTTCACTCGTACGTTAACATTTTTACTTCCGGTGTGATCTCTCTGATGCTACTTATTACAAAGTAAAGCAGTTCGTTTCCACTTCAAGGGCACCCACCATCTCTCCACGGTCCAGCTTTCCTTAATGAAGAACTGTTGCAATAAATCGCAGTTGCAATCAGGGTTGCATGGTTTTACCTAATATTAGCCAATTTATCTAATTTTGATCACACATAGCTAGTTAAAATTCAAAAGCATTAGTCACACCATCATTTGGTTATTTTTTAGCCGAACTGTTGATAGATTATTTTTACCACAACAATGTAATTTCCAATAGCTGTAAAAAAAATTTAATAATGCCCTTTTTTTAGTAATTATCATGCATGTTAAATACCATCCTGCATCTGCAGGTGAAAATGGTCATATTAAGCCCTCAAGTTTCAGTCGCCTATTTTGATTGTTGCTAAACGAAACTGGTTTTCAGACTGAACATTGCCCGTTTAGGATATCAGATTTCAATTATTATTGCCGAAATTTAATGGATTTCAAAATACTGGAAAAAAGATTCACAATTGCATTCGAGTGTCTCCCAAAAATAGTGTTTTTGGCAGAACATTAAACGTCATCGATTTTGTTTTTTAACTTTCTTAATTTTCTTTTACCATGTTCTCATAAGTTAGCTCAGTACCTATGAGAAAGTAAGTCCTACCCTAAAGATATCCGAAATATCTCAATGGTCCGGGGCATTCGTTCAATTTGGCTATTTTCTTCGGTTTGGTTATTTTGCTAAATTTTTACCTGGCAATCGTATTTGCAATACTTAGAGTGCCAGCTCACTTTGACTTTTTTGTTTGACCTCAGTATTTTAACTTTGGTTTTTGTTCACTTCATTTTGGTTTATTTTTACTGAAATCTCCTTCGATGATACTCACGTTTATGTCAACATCTGTAGTCTTTGCACAAATACTTCTGAGTGTTTTGAGGATATTGTTTCTCTCAACGTTCCTCAATGGCTCATGAACCCTTTTGAAAATATTGAGACAGCTGATGTTCAGTATCAATAAGAATTGGTGGAACTTTCAACCACTGGAGCTTGAATAGCTGGTTTCCAGAATGTTAAAAATCTTACAGGATTTTTTTGCAAAGAGACATTAGCAGCCTACTTTATCCTCGACTGTGAGCTAGCACCAAAAATTTTTTAATCGTCTTCCCCTATTTCTACCTCGTCGAATGAGGATTCATTGTTGTCACCGACCAAGTTACAAGGCAGAGAAATCGACACCAAATCGTCCCAAGAGGAGACTTGCGCCTTCACCTTACAAAAAATATTAAACCGACCCTAAGGAAACTGGCTTTAAACCACCAAAAACAAATATCTCACTAACATATATTTCTGAATGTTGATTTCATATTTTGAATAAGAAAAAGAATGCTTTGCTAGTTTATTTTTATTGCATCTAATTGTTTCCTTCATTTTTTGTGTAAAAATTTTTTTTGCTTGTTTATTTGTATTTTGTTTCATTTTATTTTGTTATTATTCTTTTAAAAATAAAATATTTACAATTCTAGGTTTGTTTTTTATTTTTATTCTTCATTTTAATTTGACTAATGAGGAAGAATATATCTTGTTTAAACATTGTACAAAATTCCAGAAGGAAATTATTTTAAACTTTAAAACTCTTTTCGCATGCCCCCTCACCTTTAATATAAAGGGGGCGTTGGAAAAAATTTAACTCGTAAAGGGGGCGTTAGCCACAAAAAGGTTGAGAACCACTGGTTTACCGGAAGAGGCAGTAAGGAGCAAGAGAGTAAATAGCTTTAAGAGGGCCATTGATCTTCATTGGGGTCTATAATTTGACCAGAGCCTGTTGCTGATCATCACATTTGTATTTGTATAAGTCAGCCTGATAATTTCTAATGAGGTCTGCAGTATCTGGATGACATGGCTGAGCTAGCGGTGTTTTTTCACGTAGTTTTACCTTCTTTAAAACTCAAAGCCTTATAACTCGCATATTCCTTTGGCTGCCAGCCACCTTGTCTAGCGGTCAGAGAAATCTGACCCGGGTGGGGCAGGGCCCGACCATTCTGACATTGGACATGGGGCACATTTCTATTTCAGGACCCCATCATCCCCTTTCTCATATCAGTTACGTGTTACGAGTAAAAAAATTCTTAGGCAGGAATTCAAGTGAAACACCATTGCAATCGCTTCGAGGCGATCGCAAACTGCAATCGCTATTGAAAGTCGAATTACATTAGAATCGCATCTCGTAGCGATTGCAACGTATCCAAATTTGGGAATTTGCGATTGCATTGGTGAGTTGCGATCGTCCGTGTTTCACTTGAATCCTGCCTTACAATACCAGAAAGAATTAAAAGTTTTGTGCAAAGATCGAACTTAAAAAAAGAAAAAGAATAACAATGCTATCAAATTATTAAGAAAAAAATATACGTCAACATACACAATAGGCTTTCAGTATTAATAGTAAAATGTACAGTAGGCATTTAGTATTTAGGAGGCGTTGGATAAAGTAAGGCGATTTTGGGCCCTCCTGAAATCTAAGAGGAGGGGCCTGTGCCCCTGCGGTAATCAGGCTCTGGGGTGGGGAGGTTCCTGATTTGAGTCCCGGCTCGGGCATGGATGTACTTGCTCTCTCTTGTCCTTTGTTTGTGTGAATGTGTTGTGCTGTGAAAGGTTGCCTAGCTTATGAACAGGCCCCCCTGTGCCTGTATATACTGTGGAAGTCTGACTTCACACACCAAATGACGGTACAGTTGGGTAATTGAAGCAACGCAACCCATATTGTCAGCCTGGTTGGCGCAAGACAACATCAACTACAACATTCCTTAATCTCGAAGTTTTCATTGGGTTCCCAGAAGGCTGTGGGAATATCCTATAACTGAAACTATCGAAATCTCGAAGCTTTTGCCCGGTCCCTTTTGGGACTTCGAGCAATCGAGATTCAACTGTAAATAAAACTTTACTTGGTATTAAAAACATATCGCGTGACTATTAAATGTAAATGTAAATAATTGTTGTTACAGTTGAATAAACATTTGTGAAAAATCATAGAAAATTACTAAAATTAATCAAAAAATTCTCATGAAAAATGCATTGGAATTTTTTCTTCCTCTCCTCCCCCCTCTTTAGTAAGGAAAGTTTTTTTTACTCTGGATGAGAAAAAAATCTCTAAGAACCGGTCCAGAATGAGAATCACAGTCTAGCGATTACGACTGCTGGTCTTTTACATATAAATGACTCACGCTCAGTCCTTGCCATTGAAAGAACTTATCACTTCCCCCGTGTTTAAGTGGCAATCCTAACATGTCATGCAAAAAGCGAGGGAGTTGTTGAAAACAAAGTTTTTTAAAAATATTATTTACTTTTATTAAGTATCTGTACTTACGTTTAAAAATATCATGTACTACTCATTTTGTTTCTTTGTTTTCATTGTTGACCGACTGCTTGACATGTTTCTGCCATAATACGAAAATTCGTAGCATATGAGTTGGGTTAAATCCAATGTACTTGAGAGCTAGTTTGAACTTATTGGTACCTTCCCAGATGCCAAATAGCTCTACTTATGCCTGTGTATTCAGGGTTTGAAAAAACCCGGGTTTATTTGAAAAAGCCCAGCCCACCTGAGTTCTTGATCAAAAACCCTGGTTTTTTGGAGTTTTTGATGAAAAAATCGGCTTTTTCGGGTATTTCCAAGAATAATTTTAATATTCTCTGTTCAAACATTGTGCACTTATAGAATCAGGGGAGTCCTGAAGAGAGGTCACTGTTACCGCCTAAAAAAATTCTTATTCCACAAATTTGGAAACAGCATTTTAATATTTAATATTTTAATTTGATATTATATCTTAAGTTGATATCGAATTGAATTTGTAAATTGGAATAATTATTGCTTTTTGATCTTCCAAGTATTAAAAAAAAAAAAACTAAAATTCACATGTAGTTTTATTTCCAAAAAAACTCAAAGTTGTCAGGAAAGGAAGGTACAAATTTCTGGACTAGAAACTGAATAAGATTAAATATTGTATCAAACTAAATTGATCAATACAAATTTCTAGGCTTAGTATTGATCAAAATATTCGTAATATTTAGTTTGTTTCTAAAATAAATGCTTTCAACTTGCAGTAAATTTTGAAAAAATCCCCTTTACCGACATAGTTGGTTTTTTCAAGCTGGCCCTCCCAAAAAAAACCTGAGTAGATTTGTTCGGTCTTGGCCCGCTTTAGCGAACACCGTGTGTATTACATGTACACGCGAATCGGTATAAAAACTGAATCCAGGAGCTACGAGCTAACTCAAAAAAGTGGACTTAATCAGCTAAGCTCACATACTACGAGTTATCTCGTAGCTTGGCAGTCAACGTGTTAAAATCAGTCTTAAAAAGGACCAAACATTTTTTATGTTCATATGTGTTGGGTGTTTAAGTGTTTTAGTTGCATAAAAATTTTGATGGGCTTATGTGTGCTATGACAAATTGTTATGAGAGTGTGATGTATGATTTTTATATGAATAATAAAGTTATATTTTCATGTTATAACTTTAGTTCTTAATAAACGTCAAATACGTAGGGTTAGTTAACAAACCCTTTTGGGGCTGCTTATAACTGATGTCACGTCACCTATTTTCCCAACATATTTGGTCCCCTTCCTCTTTATAACAAAGTGTCACACTTCACTTCCCCTTGTCACATATGTCATGCTATATTACTTACACGTATTTTTAATGAAATAGGAGAGAGGGGGGCACATGTGAACAAAAATGCCATTTTTGTATTTTTTTATTATTTATTTGAGATATAAAAGAAACAAGTGCTGTACATGATAAATCAAACAGTTGCTAATATTTTCATGCAGTTCCCTCCCTTCTTCAACAGTGAATTCCAGTCAAAAAAATATGTTAAATTTTGTTCACATCTGCCCCAGTAGGGGGCAGTGGTTGGAAAAACTACATTTATTTTGTAGTGAACTACAACTACAACTACTTTCTTATAAATGTAGTTAACTACAGCTACAACTACTTTTTTTTAAATGTAGCGAGCTACACTACTTTTGAAATGTAGTTGCTACTTCGCTACTTTTTAGCCTACTTTCCCGTTAAAAATAAAATAAAGACAAAAAAAGTATTAGAAGTAGGTTAATGCATCTAAAAAATATCGCCAAGTCCAAAAAATATCGCCAAGTTAAAAAAATAAAAAGGTAAAATGAATATCGAAAAATTAAAAATTTGAAAGTAGGGTATTGAGATGGGGAATTTGTGTGTCGGTCGGTCTGTCTGTCCCCCCTAATAACTTTTGAATGAACATTCCGATTTGGACAAACTTTTTTTTGTTGGAAAGATCTCGGCGAGTACAGCTCATTCCCATTGATTTTTCGATTTGAACAATTTTTGGTTCAACTTTGAACCGTTCAAACAACCTGTCCCGCGATGCTAACTTTTGAGTGAACAATTCTATTTGAACAAACTTTTTTTTGTTCGAAGTATCTTTTCAAAGATTCTTCATTCCCGTACCTATATTTTTGATTTGAACAATTTTTCGTTCAACGTTGAACCGCTCAATCAAGCTGTCACCCCTTATATCTTTTGAATGAACAGTCCGATTTAAAACAACTTTTTTTTGTTCGAAGGATCTCAGCAAGGATACTTCATTGCCGTATTTAAATTTTCAGTTTGAACACTTTGTCGTTCAACATTGAACCGTTCAAGCAACCTTTATCCACCTAATAACTTTTGAGTGAACCGTCCGAATGGAATAAATTTTTTTTTGTTTGAAAGATCTCGGAGACGTTTTTCCATACATTCCCATATTTCGCTTTTTGATTTGAACCATTTTTCGTTCAATATTGAACTGTTCAGAAAAAAAAATTAACATTAGCGTCTACGGGGAATTTAAGTTGAATGTTGATCCTGAACTTAAAGTCGGATTTCCTTCAAACTAACTTTGTAAGAAAATGGTTTTCATAAATAATGTTTGTAAAGTACTTTTCTGAGTAATCTTCTGTGAGGACTCTGATTCCGACTCCGACTCCGCAAACATGGCGGAAATGCAGGCTCAGAAAAAAAATGACTGACTGTGCAGACGATTTTTTGTTTATTTATTCATTTGTTTTATTTTATTTACTTTTTTTTTTGCAGACGATTTTTTTTTGTAACAAAAATTTTTCATTCACGAGAACATTTTATTTTTTATTTATATTTAACAACTGGCAACGGATTAAAAGTGAAATTCGAGACATTTTATTAACGGACGAGTTTTTTTTTTCTTTCTTTGATAAAATGTGTTTTGATGCTCTTTGTACTTTTATTTATTTATTTATTTATTTTATTATTATTATTTTTTTTTTTGAAAACGATGGAGGATTTTTTCTACGGAGGAACTGTAACAGTTACACTCTTTAAAAGGTGCGACAAAACTGTATTTATTCGTTAATGACTTTTTACGTGTCTATTTCATCTGATGAGAGGGGTATATTTTGCTTTTCGAAATCAGCTCCAAGTGCTAAAAAGATATGTTTGACATAATTTTCAGTCTCAGATAACACTGGTCAACAGTGGTTTTGGTGCCGAAGATTTTGGAGGTGCTTTCTTATGAATTCGACGCCCCGAATTCAAATATGCTATTAGTTTTTGCCTATCAGCTCGAATTTTTAAGATATTAACATTTTAATGAATTGTACATAACACTATTTGAAAAGAAAAATCATGGTTTAAAAAAAAACAAAGAAAACAATTAATTTTTATTATATTACACAGATATTATTTATTATATACAAAAGAAAACAGAAAAAGTCATCATTTAAACCAGTTACTCACTGAACAATTCGGAAACTTCTTTTGCGTGACATTCTTGAGCGTATTTTAGAACAATTCCGCGTCTTAAAATTCAGCAGTAATTTGCCATCAAGCGAGTATCCCATCTTCCTCGATAGCGATCCCCCATGCATTTTATATCTTGGTGAAATCTTTCACCATAGTAATGTCTCCTAAATTATCTGGAAAACGGTTTAAGTGGTTGTGTAAATAGTGAACCTTTCTGCTCATGTTACACCCAAGTGATCTGAAATTATTCAGCATCTCATTGACTAATTCAACATAGTTTTCAGCTTTATGTTTACCCAGAAAATTTTGAACAACTGAAACAAATGAATTCCAGGCTTTTTTTTCAATCTCAATCATTGAATTTATGAATCCAGGGTCTTTAATCAGCTGTCTTATTTGTGGGCCATCAAATATTTCTGCTTTAATTTTTTCCATACTCAGCAGAGGCATTTTTAAACTTATATATGCAAAGCATGATCCATTCTTATCAAGAGCCTTTACAAAATGCTTCATTAGACCCAGCTTGATATGCAGTGCTGGAAAGATGATTTTCTCTCTTGGAACTAAAGGATCATTGATGATATTCTTTTCCTCAACATCCATGTTTGCTGTCCTAAGCTACTCTTTTCTAACCCAGTGTTGCGTTTTGTCTCTGCTATCTCAGATACACAAGAAACAAGGAACAATCAAGATCAACCAGTCAGTTTATCTTATATTGTTAGTCTTCTTTCTATAATAAACTAGGATTATTACCCGGCGTTGCCCAGGTGCTTATTAATACAACATAGTGGTTCAAACAGTGTTGAATGCAAATAATTGTAACAGTAATTGTTTTTAACTTATTTCATGCTAAAATGAAAAAGGTCAGCCTTGAATTGATAATTCATTGTTAATCGTAATCTTTGTCGGAAAATACTCGTATTTAAATGTGTTAAGTGTTTTCAATTTGTATTCTTAAAGGCTCTATTACTCTATCTATTCAAAATTGAAAAAATATGGCCATTTTGAGACGAAAAAAATTAATTTTGAGCTTTTTGGAGTTTTTAAAAATTTAAAAACCCCACCTATGTGAATTCTAGTGCACCAAGGAACCTCTGTGCCAAGTTTGATGAAAATCCGAAGAAAACTGTGGATTTGTTTAAGGAACAAACAAATATACATATATTCATTTTTATACATATAGATAAATTAAAATAATAATTATTTTTTTAAATAATAATTAGTTATTTCATAAATATTATTACTTTAAATATAATTAGTTTCAAAATAAGACAGACAATAAGGAAAATGTACAAGAATATGTCCCTGTAAAAATTTTACAACACTCATACTTGAGCGTATTACATAGAAAAAAGCATTGATAGATAAGTGAATTTATCTAAAAATCTAGAGCTGATACAGAAAAACTGCTTGCATATTCAGATTCAGCAATGAAAATATAGTTAAAATCTGCTCAAAAATCCTAGGCATCAAAAAAAAAAAAAATTTTTTTGTAGGCCTGTGTAATCAAGAGAATAATGATCAGATGCGAGGATGTCGATGTACGGGAAAGTAGGCTCGTTTAGTTCTTGACAGAACTTCTTGTTAATAAATAAATAAATAACAAGAATACACCGTTTGAGGATCGACCGAAAAAATTCGAAAAGTGGTTTAGATTAAAAAATTACCTCATTCAAATATGGAATAAAAATAGGAATTGTCTTTGAATTTATTTGTTACTTTTCCTTTTTGTTCCTTTTTTTTTTGCTAAAATTTGTCCTTTTTAGATTTTTTTTTACAATTTTTACGAATATTTGCCACAAGAAAAACCTTGTTTTTTCCCTTCGTTCTCTTTTTTTTTAAATTTTGTTCATTTATTTATTTATTTTTTTAATTTAAAAGTAGTTTTCAGAAATCGCTACTAACTACTATTTTTTTGTATCGCGCTACTCACTACTCTACTTTTTTTTAAAGTAGTGCGCTACACTACAAACTACTAAAAAATGTAGCTACTACAGTAGTTTCGCTACTTGTAGCGCGCTACTTCCGACCACTGGTAGGGGGGCAGTTGTAAACACACGTGGGGCACAAGTAAACACGGGTACATAAATGAAAATAAAATACACCTAAGGATATTTTAAAGTATACTGCATATTACACATTAACAAACACTTACAATGAAAATATCAAGGTATTTATTCAACGTGATTAATTGACTCAATTCAATGAACATTGTAGCCTTCAAGTTTCACAGAAAAAGAAATAGAAGCTGCAACTCGACATGTGCCACCTAAAACTGAAGGTGGTGGTAATTTTAGCAGAATATCATCAGAAGGTTTACCATCGATGTATCATCTGTTTTTGGAAACGTAAAAGTTTCATTCATAGTAAACTTTTGTTTTTTTGGTAGTGAATTCTACGGGGACAAAGTCATTCACAGTTAAACTTTCTGATGCAAGGTTGACTTCAGCACAAATTTCTTGATAGTTGCGGTCTTCAAGACTAGTGTTGGACACATTAATGTGCGTCACTGACTGCAACTCTTAACTGTTCCTTTTTCAACAGTTTTGCAAGTTTAACATTCTTTTTTTTTGCAACTCTTTCAGATTTTAATTAAATATTGAGAATTGAATCTTTTAATTATTTAATACTTCTTAATTAGACTATTTAATGTAAAAAATCAACAATTTTTGAAATTGAAAATGTGGTATTAATCATCCCACACTTTCTTTGATTTTATTTATCTTGCAATGCAAATCACAAATGATTCCGAATTATTCACTTTCCTTGCCGTTTAAAAAAAAGAGAAATGCTTGGCTGGGCTAAAAATAGCTTTTCTGTTCACGCTAATTTGTTCCACTTTATACCGAAGTCTAACTGCCACTGTTTTGATCTTATATGTGCAAGGCACAACGGTTTTTCTTTTGGAATGTTCGAGAACATTCTTTTTCAACTGTCATTGTTTTTCTTGCGTGGTAAATTTCTGGAATTTTTAGCAGTGGAGCTTGAGTTTTTGATGTGTGTGGACGCATCAAGTGTTCTTAACACTTGATGCAAAATGTCTCCCATAATATGCGAACATTGCTAATAAAAAGGATACTACTTCTTCGCGCTTTTCTTTCTTTTGTGCTCGTGCTTCATTTCTATTGGGATTAGTCGCAATGGATTACCATGTTGATGTCAGCCCCGAGGAATCATGTGAGTACAAATTTTGCGATATTTTTACACACACACATCCACCACAACACCACAGTTTACATTACTAAATACCATTATGAGGCACAGGTGAACTGTTCACATCTACCCCTACATAATGTGTTCACACGTGCCCTTATCCTAACTTAAGCCTAATTTGATTAAAAACTATATTTTTTTCAAATTAAAAAAAAATAGTGCATGAAAACTTTCCTTATTAATGACACTTTAAGACGACTAAAGTTCAAGTTAAAAAAAATAGTTTTGGATGTATTTTTACTAGGAGAACTGGAACATAAAAGTATATTGGCACCTTCCAAAACATAAGATCTTTGATAACTAAAAATCAAAATGGTTTAGATCTTTGAAATTTCAGGCAGGATATAGTACTTGTGTTACCATCCACATAAATTTTTTTCAGATTTTTCTCTTCATGTTAACTTGGTAAAATACCGTTGTTCACATGTGCCCCCTCTCCCCTATAGTTTTTTTTTTCGAACAAAATGTGCAATATCTAACACTTCTTGTTTCTGCCCCCCCCCCTCCCCTAGTCACAATTTCATGAACTCCTCTCCTTCTGCCATCATGACATCATTTCGGCCCTTTTCTCTTTTTGTATAAGAATTTATAAAAGATAAATACCTTCGTGATGAAACGTGAAAAATACACATCGAACCGTTAAAAATACTAATTAGCGACAATTTTCATGCCCGTGTTTCGTGATTGCAAGGAATCTTATTGTAGTGAAAGCCAACTGTATCTAACTATGTCTTTCTGTAAAAAGGATTTATTCTCACACACCTTAACTTTTAAAATAAAATAAACTAAGTTAAACTGGGACAAACTACAAAATACTTAAAAAATGTATGTAAAATACATCAGAAAAAATACTAATCTTACGTTTATATGCATGAGTGACTGCAGGAGGCTGTAAGGGGTGTTCTTTCACCTCCTAGCTTTTAAAATTAAAAACAAATCAATTTTTAAAAGTATTATTAATTTAATATTTTTCTAAATATTTTTAAAACAATTAATAGTTTTCCAAAAGTGAAATTAAATGCATTTTAATACATAAGACAAATTACAAAACCACAAAAATATTGTGATCAGAGCTACTTTTGTCCGATGTGATTAAATTACTATATATCATACTGAGCTCTTGAAGTGGCTATTGAGAAGTTAAGTACTGATGTGAATTAAAAAGTGAAAAAAAAGTCATTAAAATGCAACATAATATATAAAAAATACAATAACAATAAAATGTATTGAAATCTCAAAGATGGGCCGAGGAGCTGAAGAGCTTCTCGAAATTCAGCCTGATGAACGCTGGAGTAGCACAACATTCTACGAGAATATTACAGCAGCGAGGACTAGTTGTTTTCTTTACAAGGACACAGTACTAGTAGTGAAATGACTTTTACGGAATTCATTCCTGTTGTATTTATGCTATTATATTTAGGCACAAATCATTACAAACTAGGCACAAATCACATATGGCATCTATTTAATTTTTCGCAGTGTTAATCTAGTTATATTTACTTCAATTTAATTATTTAGAGGAATTAAAAGGGAAATTTTGGCAGTGACATTTTTTGATTTTCCTCATGTTTTTATTTGTGGAAGTAGTTCATGAGAAGTGAATATTCTAAAATTTTGAGCCTTCCAAAATTTTTGTTCGCTCAGTAAAAATTTCCTAAGTTGAGGTTGTGCATCGCTTTTTTAGCAGAACGGTTTGAAGACGTATTTCAAGTGCGCTCCACGGTTATGTATTTATGTATTGTTTGTACTATGTCGTACTATGCATTGTTTGTACTATATAATGATGACTCCATAGTTATTTTGCTTTTTTCAGCTGAGCTGCCTCAAAGTATGTTTTTCAACCCTTTTTCGAGCGATTTTAACTTGCATTATTTCAGTCAAAATGCAACACCATGAAATAAATTTAACATATTCTAAATATTTATACTCTTAAGAAAATTATGTAGTACAAAATGTATTTGAGGTTTAATTTTTTTAAATAGAAAAAGACTTAAATGTTTTTTAAAAAGTTCAAAATTTGTGATTTTTTTTATTGCATTCTACTCAAAATGGCATCACTAGGAAAAAATAATTTTCATATGTTATGTGATACCGGCATATGTGAAAAATAATGTATGATGCATAAAACAGTTCTAGGTGCGACTAATGTTTTAGGCATGGACAGATTAGTTCGGAAACAAATTAAAAGTAAATATTTTGATGTTGAGCGTTTTGCTACAAATTGTCGATTTGCTCAACAATGTCGAACAAATTGCTTGATTTGTTTTTTGTTAACCACAGCTCTAAGAAAGGAACACACTTATTTTGAAATATCTTTTATTTGAAAAATTTCCATTCATTTTATATACGAATTCAAAGTGATTTCTTTTTCAACAAGTACACAAGCAATCTGCACAAAATAATTTTCTACAAAAAGGTTCTTATATCTTTCAGGCACTGTAAAATTTCATAGTTTTTTGAACGCTACTAATAGGAACTTCACGTTGTACTCTATTGTATTTGCATAGCCCGTGAGATATCATTTAAAACCGGATCAATGAAAGTTCATTGAAATTAACTGGTGCGAAACTTACCTATAGAATTGGTTACATTTTAATTCATGCGCTTTTTGTTAGATATTAAATATCATTTTAAACTGGGTAAAAAAACAGTGTTATTTGAAACTACTCTTGTACAAAATTGAATTGTGAAATTCGTTATATTTCAATTCATTTGTTTCTTGTGGGATTTTTAGATCAGAATTTGAAATTTGTTTTTGCGGAAAAAAAATAAAATCATAAAAATATTTTTGTAGCATTTTTATTTTATTTACGACGGCTACAGAATAAATATATTTTGTAACACAAAATAGCTACTTAAATTTACCAAGTTTTTTTTTTTTTTTTTGTAAAGTATTTATAATTGTTATACTTTTTAAAAATATATTTTTTTAATTATATTTATTTAGTTTTTGTTCTCACATTTAATTTCGACCAAAAAAAAAGAAAAAAAAAGAGAGTCTTGGTCGAATTGTGGACTTTATTGCTTGCCGCATGGTAAATCCCAAGTCTTCATAGTAAAAGGTAAAAAGCTGAGGGAAGAGTTAAAATAGGGGTCACATCGCTTGGTCACTTAACTAAGTGAAACTTTTCTAACTCTCATCGGTTAAAGTTTTTGGTACTGCTTAGCTGTTGAAAGGAGCAAGATGGCTATATAAAGGTCAAACTAATATAAAAATCAAACTTTTTTTAAAACTGTCGAATGAATTTAAGTATTTAAGCGTAATAATGGAAATTAACCTTTTCGGTTGTACCATAAAATACTTTAAAATCTTCTTTAATGCGAAAGTAAAAAACGTTTTTGTGTCATCTGTGAATACATGATTCTACTTGATCCATCAATTGATTCCTTTTTTTTTATTACAAAGTAATTTATTCCGATATTTGCTTTATAGAATTCGATCATTAAATTTGTACGTTGATGTATCTTTTAAATTTTTATTGCGGAAAGAAACGAGAACCCAAAATCAGTTAATCCCATTACTTTATTTTAACCAGGGCCGTAACCAGACCTTTATTTCGGGACATTGACGTCATTTCGAAATTTTCCAGGGGGGGGGGGGCAAAGGGTGCATACACAATGTAAAATTTACCAAAAAATGGCAAAAACCACGCCCACTTACATGCCAATGCATTGATTTCCAAAAATCAGGGGGGGGGGCAATTTAGGGGCCAGGGGGACCCCTGCCCCCCTAAATGACGGGCCTGTTTCGGTGAGGGTTTTACCAGCCTATCTTTTATGAAATCAACATGATCAATGAAATTTGATGTAATCCGTATATTCTATTAATTTTTGTTTCAATAGATTATTTAAATGAGAGGAGGGTACTTTAAAGGCATTATTATGTGCAAACTCAAAAGAAATTTGTCAATTAAATAAAGAAAAAGTATGTGTACATTACATAACTTCAATAATATTAAATATTCAATGTATTTTTAATTGCTAGTAAAAAGATGCATGTACTCAAGGGTGGAGCTTATTTTCGAAGTATGAAAAAAAATATCCTCTCAACATCTAATTTGGTTCTTTTTTATGAAAAAAAAAATATCTGGTAAAATTTTAACGTGATCTAGTAATAAAAGCATGTTTTGGAAAGTTGTGAAGAGAGAATTTCGGAGGGGGTTTGAACCCTAAAAACCAACCCCTTATATACGGCCATGATTTTAACCAATGAAAATTCCTTATCACGGTAACGTAGATTCGTTGCTATGGGATCGATTGTCATTCAGCGTCAATTATGCGAATTTCAGAGCTTTGATATTTACCTCAATATTGCTTTTTTAGCCTACTTTCCAGTTAAAAATAAAAGAAAGACGAAAAAAGTATTAAAAGTGGCTTAATGCATCTAAAAAATATCGCCAAGTCCAAAAAATATCGCCAAGTGAAAAAAAATATCGCCAAGTCCAAAAAATATCGCCAAGTTAAAAAAATAAAGAGGTAAAATGAATATCGAAAAATTAAAAATTTGAAAGTAGGGTATTGAGATGGGGAATTTGTGTGTCGGTCTGTCGGTCGGTCGGTCTGTCGGTCTGTCTATCCCCCCCTAATAACTTTTGAATGAACATTCCGATTTGGACAAACTTTTTTTTGTTGGAAAGATCTCGGCGAGTACAGCTCATTCCCATATTTGATTTTTCGATTTGAACAATTTTTGGTGCAACTTTAAACCGTTCAGACAACCTGGCCCGCGATATTAACTTTTTAGTTAACAGTCCGATTTGAACAAACTTTTTTTTGTTCGAAAGATCTTTTCAAGGGTACTTCATTCCCGTATCTACATTTTCGATTTGAACAATTTTTCGTTCAACATTGAACCGTTCAAACAAGCTGTCACCCCTAATAACTTTTGAGTGAACAGTCTGCTTTAAACAATTTTTTTTTTTTGTTCGAAGCATTTCGGCAAGGACACTTAATTACCGTATTTAAATTTTAAATTTGAACATTTTTGGTTCAACATTGAACCGTTCAAGCAACCTTTTCCCACCTAATAACTTTTAAGTGAACCGTCCGAATTGAATAAACTTTTTTTTGTTCGAAAGATCTTATGAAGAATACTTCATTCCCGTTTTTAAATTTTCAATTTGAACAATTTTTCGTTCAACATTGAGCCGTTCAAATAAGTTCTCACCCCTAATAACTTTTGAGTGAACAGTCCGCTTTAAACAAACTTTTTTTTGTTCGAAAGATCTCGGCAAGGATACTTCATTACCGTATTTAAATTTTCAATTTGAACATTTTTTCGTTCAACATTGAACCGTTCAAGCAACCTTTCTCCACCTAATAACTTTTAAATGAACCGTCAGAATTGAATAAACTTTTTTTGTTCGAAAGATCTCGTAGAGACTCATTCCCATATTTCACTTTTCAATTTGAACCATTTTTCGTTCAATGATGAACAGTTCAGAAAAAAATTTAACATGAGCGCCTACTGGAAAATTTAAATTGAATGTTGATTCTGAACTTCAAGGCGGATTTCCTTCAAACTAACTTTGTAAGAAAATGATTTTGATAAATAATGTATTGTAAAGTACTTTTCTGAATAATCTTCTGTGAGGACTCTGATTCCGACTCCGACTCCGCAAACATGGCGGAAATGCAGACTCAGAAAAAAATGACTGACTGGGCAGACGATTTTTTGTTTATTTATTTATTTGTTTTATTTAATTTATTATTATTATGATTTTTTTTTTGGCAGACGATATTTTTTTTTTTTTTTTTTTTGCTAACAAAAATTTTTCATTCACGAGGGCATTTTATTCTTTATTTATATTTAACAACTGGCAACGGATTAAAAATGAAATTCAAGACATTTTATTAACGAGCGAGTTTTTTTTTTCTTTCTTTGATAAAATGTGTTTTGAAGTTCTTTGTACTTTTATTTTATTTATTTTTTTTTCTTTTGAAAACGATTGTGGAATTTTTCTACGGAAGAACTATAACAGTTACATTCTTTAAAAGGTGCGACAAAACTTAATTGACTCGTTTATTTAATTTTTACGTGTCTATTTCATCTGATGAGAGGGGTATATTTTGCTTTCAGAAATCAGCTTTAAGTGCTATAGAGGTATGTTTGACATAATTTTCAGTTTCAGATAATCAAGAGAATATTGATCAGATGCTACAATGCCGATGTCGGTGTACGGGAAAGTAGGCTCGTTTAGTTCTTGACAGAACTTCTTGTTATTGATTGTTATGACGGATGCAAGTGTATTGAGTAAGGCTATGATTCGAGAAAGGGTAATTTCAAGTTATCTAACAATCGTTCAATATTGTTCATTTTTTCGGTGGGTCAATTGAACTTCAAAGTTTTAAACCGTATTTAAAGTAATGAAAATTCTCATAGAAAAAAAAACACACACACACATTATTTGTAAACTAGGGTATACGGACCAGTAAATGAACACTTAAGCGAAATTTCGTTTTCAAAAATTAATACAGTCGACGCTCGTTATAACGACCACACGTTATAAAGACCATCCTAATATAACGACCGGTGAGAAAACCCCCAACTGTATCCCAATATACTCTATGTTCTACCTCTTATAGTAACCACTCGTTATAAAGACCGTTTTCTGTAGGACGGAGGCGGTCGTTATATCGAGCGTCGACTGTAGCATCCTTAAAAATTGTAGCATTGTCACATGACAGTAAAAGCACTTTAGGTGATATTGTATTTATTTTTAAAAATATTGCGCTAATTTTTATGGTTCTGGATCAGGTTTTTTTTTTGGGAGGGGGGGGGGGTTGAAAGGAGAAAAAGTGCCTTGACCCAGTAAATGAACGCCCCGAACAAAACACAAACGCAGTCATTTCTAGCCATTTTCTTTTTAGAAATGCCTACTGATGATTCATCTAAGAAAAGTGGTTTAAAAACTTATTTTTTAAAGAAAATTACGAGGTGTTCCTTCACTGGAAGTGTTCGTTCAGTGGTCTGTATACCCTATTGTAGTTTGTGACGAGTACGGCGAATTTTATCTTGCTATAATTAATTTTCTCCAGTTCTTATGAGGTAAATTTTCCTTCAATAACATTAATTACCGTATTTTTCGCCGTATAAGACGCACCGGCATATAAGATTTTAAAGGAGGCAAATCTAGAAAAAAACAGATTATGAACCAAATTCTGTAGTAAAATATTTTATATCAACTGTATAAAGTTAACAGCAGTTTAAGAAAAAAAATATGTCAACCATGTAACATACTAAGAGCTATCTTTACTCTCGTAAACAGTCAGCAAACAGTGAAAGTAACAAAAATAAGGCTGTCACGTTTTTATTCGAACCCCAAAAATTTCTCTTCTTCGCTGCTATCAGAAATGAGAAAGGACAGATCCTTCCTCATTTCTGATAGCAGTCATTGTCATCACTTTCTTCCTCACTGGTGTCAAATAAGACGTCGTCTTATGTTCCATCCAAGGCATTTAATGCCACACTTCTTGAATGATTTTACAATTTGAATGATTTGCCGTATAAGACGCAGGCACTCCCCCCCCCCCCGATTTTGGGGAGAAAAAGTGCGTCTTATACGGCGAAATATACGGTACGTCTTATTACCGAGTCTGTAGGCGATGAACCAGTGTACTTAGTCAAATGACTCCAAGAAGGAGCCACTGAAAAGATATATTGAAATATACTGATATCAGTGACGCCATCTAAGAATTCACCGACTAATTACACAGTAGATAATCTGTTTCATGTGAATGCCACTGAATAAATACTAATTAAGTTTGGGAAATGCCTATTTTATGAATTTGTAAAAAGATATCAAGCATGTTGATGACTATCTCTTTGAGTTTCGAACGAAGTCTAAATGCTACACAAATGTTTTTCAGTGTTGTAATTTCAAATCATCCATAAATTGGACTGAATTTGTCTATCAAATAATTTTGATTTGGTAAAGTCATTACTGTTGATTAAATTTGTTGAATTGGAATCCCACCTATGATTCTGTTTTATATTAAAATATAAAATAATTCTACTCGCAACACAAAACTAAAATACAAACAATTTTAAAAACTATGAGATTAAACCAGTGCCTGTTCTATATATAACAATATTTATAATCCTATAAAACAAATAACAGTCGTATAGAAACAATCTTTGGCTTGTAGTGCACTGCATCATTTTTTCCCATTTATCCAAATGCATTGTAACACAGATAAATATTACAAATACAACAAGCTTCCAAGTACAGTCTTTGAAGAGACATTTTTTTTATTGCACTTACTCATATATGAATGTATCATGATTTGTTTGATTTGATTTAAAATTAATTCAAATTTAGTTTGCAGTTGGCACCTTCCCCCTTTTTTTCGGATCAATGCTTTGGATACTTGGAAATATTTGCTCTAATACATTTATTTGCACATCATTATTGTTCAGTTCGGGTCATGATTTTGAACCACGGAGTTTAGCATTATAAAAATAAAAAAAGTTTGTTAAAAAAGTCGACTAATGAGTCTTAATAGAATTGCTTATATGTTATTGTGATATGATAAAATGTATGTCATATAAAACCCTATCATAAAATATGAAACATGAAGAAAATTACCAAACAACGGACTGCAGTTAAAAATAAACAATACTTTAAATACAAAGTGCAATTGTAGAATGCCTGTGTTGCATAACATAAGAAAATATTTCACCTGACACTACTTGCGTTAAAATCATTTGGTGCCAAAGCAGTTTTCGTTCGTTGTTTTATTTTTTGTTAGATTTTATGAGATAATGCCATAAAAATGAATGAATATTATGTGACGCGTATATTTTTTTCTTCAGATTTTAAAACTACCTTAATTCAATACACTAATTAAAATTTGAAACTATAAATGATAGTTTCACACATGTACTTAAAAATATCTCAAATGCTATGCTGGTTTAACAACGACCACAACAGCCACGAAATATTTTGTTGTAAATGAAACTATAAGGTGTTGTTGAGAACAGTACAAAGTTAAGGAGGCACAAATAAGCAGGGATACTGCAAGTATATGCAGTATCCCTGCTTATTTGTGCCTCCTTAATGATGTAGTTTTCTCTACATCAATAGCACACAGGTATTTGTAAACTTTATAAGATGTTATATTTTACCTGTTCCGTGTACGTCAAAGCGTAATATACCGATCATGGACTTTTAGGTGAAAGCGATTTTTAGTATTGTTATTGCACCACTAAAAATTGCTGAGAATGACATCCAATGATTAAGGGTGATGCAGTTTTAATTAGATTATCAGAATCAATAACGCGAGTAGAAAGTCTGTAATGGGAACTTAGACTTTCATGCCCGACGTCATTAATGTTACTACTTCCTGGACTTGTAATAGGTGCCCCATTCAAGATGTCTTTAACTGACGTGTCGGAGACTTCCCCAGCGCTTGAAAAAATCGGAAAACTGGGCATAGAAAGCAGTAGAGTATCCATGGGTTGCCATGGGTGGCTCTTGTCAAGGGCGCTGCATCTAGGGGGTGGGGTGGGGTGGGGCGATTATTTTGATCAATAAAAAAGAAAAAGGGAAGATTTTTTTTATTATTACATTTGTAGAATATAATAATAAAAGTTAAAATTTAAAATAAAATTAAAAATTAAAATTAACATTTTAAGAAAATTTTTAAAGAATAAAAACTTGAAAGAATGAGAGCAAGGGGAGAAAATAAAACATCTATTGAGCAGGAGCATTGTATATTATTAAAGACATAACGAAAAAGAATGATTAATTTGCAATATTGTCTCTAAATTTGTCGAGCAATCAAAATTTTATAACTAAGGAATTGTTTTGGGAAGTCACAGTGACCTATCAAGGCGACCATGAGAGACGGCGGGGAAATTTCTAAGCTCGCCACGGCCGCTGGAATCCCCAGATACGTTACATGATAGAAAGATATGACCGGGCATAAAGTTTGAAATTGATTATGATCATCCTACTTTGAATGGAGCAACAACTTCAGACTTGACAACCTTGCTTCTGATTAGCTGATATTGTGTATTTGAAAAAGCATTTGATTACATTATTCTCTTTGATATCAGAAGTCCTTTTACCACCAGAGAGGGTAAGACAATCAGATGTCTTCTCAAGAGAAATGAAAACCATCCTTTTAGAAGTCAGTGCCATCAAATCTTATATTGGTGCCCTATCCAATGAGGATTAAGAGCAAGATAAATACAAAACCAAAATCTTTTCGAACTGGGAATTAGCAGCACCCTCTTTAGAAGAAAGCCTTTACACAAAAAACCTAAAAGAGTCATTACGCATCATAAAAGCGGTGCTGGAATATGCTTGAGAAACATCAACAAGAAACATCAGCCAGAAACACTGGATGGACCATGGGCTACAAGTCGGGAAAGTAGTTAAATTTTATTCTGTAATCCGATTTTTTTTTGTTGTTAAACCATCATGATGTGCCTGAAGGCTATGTTGCTTATCACGTAATACAACGATGAATGAAATTCCACAAACTACATGGTTCAAAAGAGCATTACGAACAAATAAGTCAACACTTTTTAGCAAACTTAAAAATGCAGTGCGCCTTCTACCTTCGAAAGATGAAAATATATAAACACTTTGATACATACATTTAATATTTTCTGAGCAAAATAATAATTTTATTGAAGCTTTGTCTTTAAAAACCAAGTATATTTCTGTCATCACATGGAAGACGATTCGGAACCGAATTTCAACCCGAGTGGGAAAATCCAGTTGTCCGCAATCGCCCGCTGGCAACTATTAGGTCTATGGAAGAGCACCTGTTTTCTGTCGAATGCATGTTGAGCTCAAATGGAATATTGACACAGAAAAAACAAAGTTCGATCGGAACGAATTATACTTTGCTTTTTACATTCCCGTTTTAATTTTTTTTTTTTGATCTGTTGAATTTTAAAAATTTCGTATCACCAGCTTGTGTGGAATATATATCACTTTTGAGTTGTCAGTGAGACAACGGCCAACGCTTCGCAGTACGTCACTTCCGCACGTTCTCCATCCTCCCCGATGACTTCCGGATTTGCGAAACTTTCAATCGGGGACGTATTTCGTGGGCGCCACTTCGAGGAGGAGTTGGAAGAAAATGGTAATGTTACCTGAAACGAAAAAGTTAAATGAAGGTTAAATGTGAGTGGAGGACACTTTCCTTCACTGTTAAAAGAACGAGGTTACTATTGTTGATGGGTGTAACGTTACAGCTTTTAGAGTAAGTTGCTCAGATTTTAAGAACTCTTTAATCGTTGGAGGAAAGTTTCACACAGCCGGTGTAAAGTTCCACCAAGCGTTAAAATGACTGGGGTATTATCCAAAGCGCATATCGCTAAGGGATTTTAGCCCTTCTAGAGACCAGAAAGAATACAGAAAGGGTCCTGATACATTTGACCTGACCAAAGAACATGTCTGAAATTTCCACTTTAGACCTTTACTTTTTGAAATTTTACAAAATAGTTGAAAATTATTTTTCTTAAAATGATGTTGCAGCAGGAATCTTTTTTGAAGATGCTTATAAACGCATGAAGAGCCAACCTACTTTATTATCTTAAAAAATAATATTTGTTGCAGTTATTTAAATGCAAAGTTTTTTCTTAATTTGAGCATCATTAGTTTGCTGAGTGTCTTTTTATAATTTACAAATAAAAGTGATTCAGCAGCAAGATAGAGAGAAAGCATTGAGAAAAGGAAAAAACGCCATTTTATTCTTCCCTGCAATTTTAAAAAGCCGGCATATAATTAAAACGTAATAAAACTTGGAAACAAAACTTTAATAATACAAAATTTAAAAAGAAGTTCATAACTCTGGGAGGAGTAGACTGTTGAAATTGCCCAGATTTTGCCTCTCACTTCTCATATCAAAGTTCATAAAAAAAATTCTAGCCCCTCCCAGGGAAAAATCCTGGGTGCGCCACTGGTGGCATTTATAGTTTTTGAACTAGATGATAGGAAGGAGGGCTAAGAAAAACTCTCACCCATGATGTTGAGGTGTAGCTTGTAGTGGACAAAAGGAATGTAAACAAGAAGCCCCGACAGCACGAAGGAGGAGGCGTAGAGGTACTCGATCTGTGGGTTCTCGATGATCGGCGCCACCACCAGAAACACTGAGATGACCAAGACCACGTAGGCGATCCAGATAGGAACCTGAATAGTGGTGTGAGGGAAATGGGTTAGCTCGTGGAAGGTCTTGGCAAAATCTGCATGCAACAATCAACTATAGTATGGCGAACAGTTTCCAATTAGAGAATTTCAAAGTGGAATTCAATTATGCATGTTATAAAAGTATTTTTATTCAATATTAAAGTCTTGAAACTATTTGAGAAAATTGAATATCACTAATACGTTGAATAGTTGACGTTTTTGTGCACAAAACTGCTAATACAATCAGAGAGTTTGAATGACTAAATACTCGTAGAGCTAACAAAATGTTTCGTTGAGTTATAGCATTTGTAATAAGGATTGAAGTTCTATTGTTGTTGAAATATTAGTAAAATCTTAAAAAGATGGGGAAAAAAAAACACTTTGAATCAAAGTTTTTTTTACTCCTTCTATTTTAAAATTTAAAACGTACCATTTTCTTATTTCTTAACATGTAGTTCATAGTTCCCTTTCCGAGTCTTAGAAAGTTTGTTGCCTGTTTATCACAAGGCTCTGTAAAGTTCATGTAAAAATAGGCTCGACTAATCTGGCACACCGATTCAAATTAAACTTGATTTATTGATTCAAATTGATAGCTTCAGAATTTGTCGCTGGAAATACTTATTTTGACTTGAGCTCAAAAGCACGGAAAACTGTTGCAGTAAATTCGTAACCATGTTTTCCAGTTCTTGCTTTCGCTTTAAGAAGTTTGAGACAGGTTGGCTCACAATCAATAAAAGTCAATTTAGACCATAAGTACTTGTGTGAAGTAATGTCAGCTTAGGAGAAGGTTTTTGACTTTTGCTTTGTTGTGGCCATTTCAGACAAATGATCCCAAATAAGGGTAAAACTACAGTACCTGGATGCCACAACTGGAGGGGATTCGCCTATAATTTGGATAATCAAAAGGAAGAGAAAAGTTATAAATTTACTATTTAATGCTGCGAAGTAAGATTTTTTTGCTCAATGAATTAAATATATTGCCGTGAAATACTGTTTTACATACAATATGCTAGATTAATATAGATTAGGTCATATGCATGACATTTTATTTTGTTTTCTATCAACGATTGTCATCCTTGATGCAAAAAACTGTTTTGATAATAATTTAAAAAAAAGCCAGATAGTTTCATTTATTAACTTATACAAGGGAACAATATGTAACACATTTTCCGTCGAGATCAAGCAGTCAGTTCTCTTTTACCAGGTTAGATGTTTTCTTTACATCTTATGGGAATATGTTCTCTTTCCTCGGGATAGCGCTTGTAGTCTAAGATCCGATTTTGGTTGATTTACCCTCATCAAAACATTAACTTCATTCATTAAAAGAAAAAAAAACTGTATTATTTAAACTTAGAATCATTTGGTTGATTGGGTTTCATCTTTTCATCCCTTCCTATAACAATGTCTAATTCTGTTTTGGGTACTGCTTGGGCACACCGTTTTTATGAGTGAAATTTTGCTAGTCTAATTTTGATTAGACGATTAAAAAAAAAAAAAAAAACTCGTTAAAAGCGAGTATATATTACACTAGTTCTCGTTCAACCCTATTCCTTTTGTGGAGACTAATAAAAAGTAAATCCCTACCTCTAGCTTACCTACATTTCTCTTAAAACTGACGTATTCAGTCGTTCTGTTTACTGTAATTTCTTCTGAGAGAAAATATAAATTCCGAAGTTGAACCTTTCTCGTGATTAATAGCTTTGCCACCGTGCAAGACATCTTCTTGCCTCATTTTTTTTTCGTACCTGCTGTTTCATTATTTTTTATGTAACGTAAATAACATTTTTAATGGACAATAAAAATGTAATTAAATTAACTGAAAATAATTTTGTAATTAAAACATGTGGTGGTGACTTAAAAGGGTAGAATTTTTGTATAACATATATATTATGCAACAACACATTTAACTACATTCAAAATTTCTTTGCACTAAATTCATTGTTCTTTTCTACATGTGAAAAAGAGTTTGGCCAGTTAAAGCTTAGTTTCACTCATTTGAACCATATTTTAAATTTGTTTAAATGTATTACTCAGCAATCATAGCTGTTTTTTGAACAATATTCACAAAAAAGTGTTGACCGAAAACAAATATTTTATGTACTTGTTAAAATTTTAATAAACTAATTTTAAGGATTTATTTTAATTTATTTTTAAAACTTACTGCAGCACAGTAAAGTGGTATTTAACTTGGTCTTAAGATTTACAAAAGGATGGATTAAAGTTTGTGTTGCCATCAAATGTGAACTAATGTTGCCGGATCTCCGTGAAAACTCGCCCATCAAGCTTGAAGTAAGTTTGCATACTGAAATTTAGAATCCAGTTTTAGTTACCCTATTAAGTTTTCTGCTTCATTTACAATACAAACTTATATCGTAAAATTTTAAATATTATGGAAGATATATTTAAAAATAAAGTAAATTCATTATTTTTTTGATAAACTTTATCTTAAATCTCTTTTAGTTTTTTTCAACGTTCTACGTAATTTATTCATTTTTATGTTTTTTCGCTGTTGCAGTCTGATGCTTTTCTCAGTTAAAAAAATAACATTTTCTGCATAACCAAACTATGCGTAAACGACAAAAAATCTGCAGTGTCAAAAATTAAAAGCAGTTGTATTAAAAACCACGTAACGATAATATAAAAATAAAAAATGCAAACATATAAAATTAAAAACGATTACTTTACTCAAAAACATCTGGCAAAAACAATAAATATATACATTTATCATTTTGTATTACAAATTTTTGTAGTAGAAATTGAAATTTCAAACGCCCACAACGTCCATAGGAGCATTGATGGTGATCATAAATTAAAAGATTTACTGCACTGACTGCTCGTCTTTTCAATTGAAGTTAATAAAATATACAAAAGTATTAAAAAAAGACAGATTTAAAAAGTTAAAAGAGTAGATTTGAAAGCTTTAACCAGTCTTTATATTTTCTGCAAATTTGCTTTTAAAGCTACTTTTCTCTACTTTTTTTAAATTTTAAATTTTTATTGGTTAACAACATTGTAATAATAAATGTAAACAATCAGGTAAAATAATAAAATTGTTTCAAAGACAAAATAATTACAGTAAGTTTGATAATTTTATATGCATAAACAATATACATACATGTTTATATTTATTTGTCAGAAGCCTTTTCAATTTTTCGCTTTTATTGGATTTTGTACTTTAGTCGTTCTAAAATCGCGTGTGCTTATTCTTCACACATGGTGCCTATAAATTATTCACCTGAAAAGATTCGCTTTAAGAACAATTTGAATAAAAATTTGGAATATTTATTAATATTATTATTTAATTGGTTATCATTTTTTTATCGTTTATTACATCGTTACATGCGTTATCACATTAAAGTAAAATATCTTTTATGAACTTCTACATAAGAAATATTAGCATCCCATTAAACTTTTTTTAATAAGGTATACAACATATTAAACTGAAAAGGATAAATATTTAAGTACATTTCTTTCAGAAAAGTATGTTTTAATCCCCTATTGAACAGTTTAATACTATAATCTAAATTTTCTTCTAAAATTAGAAAAGTTAGTTAGCGTTTGACTCGTTTCTGAAATAAACAGATCAGTTTTTAAAGATTTATATTTTTAACCCCTTCCCGGCTTATCCCGAGCTGGACTCGGGCAAGCGAAATGTTCCATTCTGGCTCATCCCGAGTGTAGCTCGGGCACGGTGAAAATTAACACTGCACAACCAGTCTTTCAAGAATTATTTCACATGTCCCTTTTATGGTTTCGGATGCTTTTATTTACTATTGTTGCTACTAGATAACATAACTATACAGTGTTTTGAGCTGTAGATTTAAGATAAGAGTAGGCGCCGAATCCAAAGTATAATGATTTCTGCCATACAGAAAGCCAACTTTGCAGGTAAATACTCATTTATTTAAATAGATATTTTTACATTTATTTTTAGGAAATGTTGCATGCGAATGATGCTATTATGTTGAAAAAGATATGTATGTATGAAAATAAGCATAAAAAATTGACATTTTTTGATCCGTAATCCCGAAATTACTCATTTATTTAAATAGATATTTTTACATTTATTTGTATGAAATGTTGCATGCGAATGATGCTATTATGTTTAAAAAGATATGTTTGTGTGAAAATAAGCATAAAAAAAATTGACATTTTTTGATCCGTAATCCCGAAATAAAATGAGCCTGGAAGGGGTTAAAGAACGTCCCCCTGAAGGTGATAACGCTCTCCTTAAAATGCTACGGAGTACCCACTCTAGAATAGGTGCCCTCCTCCCTCCCTAAAAGAGAAAGAGACTTCCGAAAATGCCCTCCAAAAATTTCAATGGCATAGTCTGCGTCATGTCCCCTTCCCTCCTTGCAGGCATCTTTGACTAGATTTTTACTAAAGATAGAATTTTTACTGATAGTGCGAAATTACTCTGAAGGTATTTTACTGAACAAACGATGTTGCCTTATAATCCGACAATTGTTTAATGAAATCAATTTTTTCTAAACTCTAAAAACAAACTCTTGTCAGGTGATTAGTTTATAGACACCCTGTATGTATAATTTCGTTTTATTTACACAGCACAAATACTACTTCTACAACTGATTCTTCATTACTAGTTAAAGACAAATGCATAGACTATTATGGTTAGGCATGAATTAGAAACAATAAATGCATTCAGTACTAACCATTTTGTACTTCGACTTACCCTCTTTTCACTATCTACCACATGGACACCCCTTTTATGGAGTTCCGTTTATGGGTGTGACCTACACTTCTGACAGTGAAATGGAACACAAAAGAGAAACAGTTCATAGTTCATTAGAAGAAAAACAAAAGGTACAAGATATCCGCATGCACGCACTAAATTGGAAGCCAAGAATTCTCTAAAACGGCACAAATCACAGTAATTTTCACGATTTAGTTATTTTACAATTTTTGTCTTCTGTTAAAATATATTGTAGAAAAATACGATAAACTACGTGACAAGAAAATGAAATTAAAATCTTAAAATGTACATACATTTCTTAAATATTTCCACTCGAATTAAAGGTGAAATTTACTATTCAGAAAAAATAAGTTTCTTCCAAAAAAATTATTCATAAAAGTGATATAAAAGTTCCGTAATAAAAAAATCACGATACATTTTCTTGACAAAAATTAGTTTATTATTTACAGTATATTTTTTATGAAGTAGGTAACCACGTTTATTTGCTAAGTATTCCAATTAAGACACTTTCTCTTTTGTAAGGAAACATTTTTTTTCGGATATTGCACAAAATTTTTTAACTCTTGTATTGCTTATCACATCACATTAAAGATATAACATAGTATGTATCACGTCTATTAAAAAAAATAAAATCAAAACTTTTTTGCTTTTACTTTTAATTCTCGCAATTTTTCTTAATTTATTAGAAAAAGAGAAACATACATTTAAGTTAAAGGGTCATTCCATATAAAATCAACAAATGGGCCGTGCCGCACCATTTTTGATTTTTATCATTCTTGGTAAGAAATATGCACCAATATTCTGTACCTCCAAACTGTTTTATTTTTTTCTCGAAAAAATTTTATTCTCGAGATATAGCCATTTTTTTGTTCCGCCGATGAGTAAAATTCGGCATTTTTGATCTTTTTTCTAACAGCTCTGGTAAATTTACTTAAAGTGGTAGAAAGATCAAACATGGCTTATTTTGAAGCTAAAAGAATGAACTTTTATTTGTGTATAAAAAGAAACGGTTTGGGTTAAGCCTAAATATAAATTTTCCCGTGTCAATTCGCGGTTCAAAAAGTGCCGTTTTCGTCATTTCAAGCATGAAAAAATATATGAAGGACTGACAGTGGGGTTCTATTTTTTTTTCCTCTTGCACCCAATTATAGACACTAGAAGTACAGAAAAGAATTAGATGATACCAGTAGTCTTTCATTACGAAAAAATTGCTTAAACTTGAGAAAAAATGAAAATTGGCCTTTTTCACTCCCCAAAAACGGCCTGTGGAACAGGTAGTAAAAATTTACAAATGCATGGAGTAGAAAGGTGTTACATTGCCCTTTAAAATGAAACAAAAACTGTCTTGTTATTCCAAGGCATTAAAGAGATATAAGCTTTCAAACATTGGAAAAAAATGAAAAATATCCTTTTTCACTCCCCAAAAACGGCCTGTGGAACAGGTAGTAAGAATTTGAAAATGTATGGAGCAAAAAGGCATTACTTAAAAGGAAACAAAAACTGTCTTGTTATTCGAAGGCATTAAAGAGATATAAGCCTTCTAAGTTAGATGATTATTATGAAAAAATACATTAAACTTGAGAAAAAATGAAAAATTGCCCTTTTCACTCCCCAAAAATAGCCTGTGGAACACTTAGTAAAAATTTGCAAATGCATGGAGGAGGAAGGTGCTACATTGCCCTTTAAATCAAAACAAAAACTGTTTTGTTATTCCCAGGCAGCAAAGAGATAAGGCCCTCTGAAAATTGAAAATTCATGCAAGATTTTTTAGCATAAGTTAAAGCAATTATTTTCAATTTTCAGAGGGCCTTATCTCTTTGATGCCTGAGAATAACAAGACAGTTTTTGTTTCGATTTAAAGGGGAATGTAGCGACTTCCTCCTCCACGTATTTGCAAATTTTTACTAAGTGTTCCACAGGCTATTTTTGGGGAGTGAAAAGGGTCATTTTTCACTTTTTCTCAAGTTTATTGTATTTTTTCATAATAATCATCTAACTTAGAAGGCTTATATCTCTTTAATGCCTTCGAATAACAAGACAATTTTTGTTTCCTTTTAAAGTTCAATGTAATGCCTTTTTGCTCCATACATTTTCAAATTCTTACTACCTGTTCCACAGGCCGTTTTTGGGGAGTGAAAAAGGATATTTTTATTTGTTTTTTCAAAGTTTGAAAGCTTATATCTCTTTAATGCCTTGGAATAACAAGACAGTTTTTGTTTCATTTTAAAGGGCAATGTAACGCCTTTTTACTCCATGCATTTGTATATTTTTACTACCTGTTCCACAGGCCGTTTTTGGGGAGTGAAAAAGGCCAATTTTCATTTTTTCTCAAGTTTAAGCAATTTTTTCATAATGAAAGACTACTGGTATCATCTAATGTTTTTCAGTGCTTCTAGTATCTATAACTGGGTGCAAGAGAAAAAAAATTAGAACCCCACTGTCAGTCCTTCATATATTTTTTCATGCTTGAAATGACGAAAACGGCACTTTTTGAACCGCGAATTGACACGGGAAAATTTATATTTAGGCTTAACCCAAACCGTTTCTTTTTATACACAAATAAAAATTCATTCTTTTAGCTTCAAAATAAGCCATGTTTGATCTTTCTACCACTTTAAGTAAATTTACCAGAACTGTTAGAAAAATGATTAAAAATGCCGAATTTTACTCATCGACGGAACAAAAAAATGGCTATATCTCGAGAATAAAATTTTTTCGAGAAAAAAATAAAACAGTTTGGAGGTACAGAATATTGGTGCACATTTCCTACCAAGTATGATCAGAATCAAAAATGGTGCGGCACGGAAATTTCTGAAATTTTTTTGATTTTA
The DNA here is from genome assembly GCA_038373865.1 of Uloborus plumipes. Classification (NCBI taxonomy): domain Eukaryota; kingdom Metazoa; phylum Arthropoda; class Arachnida; order Araneae; family Uloboridae; genus Uloborus; species Uloborus plumipes. The sequence continues at coordinate 38,857 of JAXGGA010010171.1, forward strand.
TATGGAATGACCCTTAAGTAAATGAAGAAGTCTTCGCATCTGAGTATACGGAATAGAACTGAAAAGAATTATTTTAAATTCAGTACACATAAGATTACGCTACAAAAAGCAGCATTTATAGCGTTTGAATGTTTTGGGGGGAAATTAATGAAGTTAATAAATAAAGAAATAAAATTGAAAAAAAAAAAGTTTCAATTTTATAATGAAAGGAAATCAGAGACTAAACGGACTCTTGTTTATAATTTATTCATAACTCTGTTAAAATTGTTATTTATATTTGTCATTAATTAACTCAGAAAAACAATATTACTAATTTTCAGTTGTTTAAGAACTATTTCTAGTTGTATTAACTGCTGTATTAAAATTTGCTGAATATGAGCGATTTATAAAAATATCCTACAATTAAAATTTAAACAAAAGGAAATATTCACAACCGTCTTTTTAATGCCACTCAAACTTTCATATTGAGTTAAGAGAATGCCTTATTAGTCGATGCATAAATAGAATTTAGGTGCTGTAAAGTGTTGTAAAACAGAAAGAAAATGCTGTTGTCGCACAGTTGGGTTTTAGTTATCTGCCTCAGTAATAGGGCCGTTGTGGCCCGATCGGTAAGGCATCGGACTCGTGTCCGGAGGGACCCGGGTTCGATCCCAGCCGATCAAAGATCCACCGTCTTGATTAATGGTGTCTGGGAGACGTTAAAAATGTCGTGGTCACAAAGTCACTACAAGTGAAACGATACCTCTGGGGGTGCTGGGTCTAGGGTTTGCTCGACCCTAGGTTCAGGTTCAAAATTAAGAACAGAGCGCTCTTCAGGGCCCTATCCTCGTTAAACCACGAAGCTGTGGTAGGTACGGGGGACCCTAGAGTGTGAAATCAAATGAAATGAAATGCCTCAGTAATACGGAGCAAGCAAGCAAACTCAAAACAGCGGCAACAGCACTTCCCTCTATTTATAAAATCTTACCAAAAAGAAATAAACACATTGTAATACTGTTTCTAATTTCTGGAACATTGTCGAAAGGAAGTGTAGAATAACGGAAAATTCGATAAGGTAGATATTTTCTTAGACTCAAGGTTTTTCAATATGTTTTATGGACTTAAGAGTTGGTAATAACTCATGTGATATCTTTTATGTGTACCACAGATGCAGAGGAAATCATTTGGCACAATACTTACATGTACATTTACCTATTAACCCATTAATGCCTGACTTTTTTTTCCAAACATATTTTGTATACTGGTTATAAATAGTGTTTAATGGACAGGAAAAATAATAAAAAAATATTATGTAAAGAATAATTTTTTTACTAAAAAAAGAAAAATCGTTCCTGAAAAGGGACGCTACCCACCAGAAGGTGCATACTTTTTTACTAACTTTTTTTTCTGCCAACGATGTAATATCTAAAAAGACATTTTATAAGAAGAAATAAAAGCAGCAATTAGCATAAACTGGGAATCTGGGAATAATTGTAAAAAATTAGCTTTTTGTTCTTAAGATTGAACGATGTAATTCTTGATAAAAATCATATTAAAACGGCTAACATACTTTACAATGGTTGCGTGCTGAAATCTGTTAATATGAATTGAAACAATACCAAAGTAATAATTGAACACAATTATTTGGTTGAAATGTTCAGTTTTGGAAAATTCAGACACACTTTTTGGACCGTCCCTAAAAAGGGACGCTAGGCATTAATGGGTTAAGAAGGATATAATTCACACGCTTAGAGTAAGAATATGTTATGAAACATAGAAATGGATCTGAGAAAATCTTAACATAACAGATTCCTAATTCATTTCTTGAGGATATAATCCAAAAGTTTAATTAAATTTCAAAATATGATTCAAGAGCTAGACGGAAGAACATTTTGTGTGACAAATAAATGAATGCAAGGCAATCTCATACACATTTACTTATGATGTAATTCAAGGATATGATTCATTAATTGATTTTCAGGATATAATTAAAGAACTTACTGGAAAAGCATTTTGCATGACTAATAAATTTATATTAGAGAATCTGAGATTCATTTACTAAAGATGTATTCTGAAAAATTAATTAAAATTCAGGATATAGTTTCAGAGCTAAGTGGAAGAACATTTTGTGGAACAAATCGAAGAACCTGAGACAATCTTTTTTGAAGTATTTAATTTGTTCGTTTCTTTTTATTTCTCGTCAGTCTGTTCAAAGACTAGAAAAATGTTACAATTGAATTTGATATTTTCATCTGTTAACTCTTGTGATCTTTTTCTACCATGTCGCATTATTGAGGCAACTTTTTTTTTCTAGTTTCTGTAAACAACTTAAGATAGCCGTGGTATCACCATCGATTAGAACTCGTAGACAAAGATACGATCGTGGGCTCGATATCGATCGGTTGACGTTTTCCGTGTATGATAATGATGACTGGTGCACTTTAAAAACTGGTTACGAAGGCCTTTAAAGTTTCAGTATTAACACCTTTAGGGGTACTACATCAGGGATTGTTTGGCTACTAGTCTGAATAAAAAATAGCGAAATGTTGATATGGTGCTTCCAACTTCTGTTGTCTGAGCTAAGTCCGCCTCCCAGTCTTATAGTGCTTTTGTTTAAACGGCAACAACGGCTTACCTTAAATCGGTTATTAAATTTCATTAAAATTCGGTTTTCCGAACAATGGCAACAATAACTTTAAATAAAAGGCTAGTGTAGGGGAAAAATGTAAGTGTTTAATATCGCTAAGTAAACAACATATTGATCTGGGCTAAAAAGAAAAAAAAACATTTGTTTCACATCCTATGCTTATCCAGTAAGCTCTTCAATTATCATTATCAAGGGTAGTGAATGAATTTGTATCAGTACATCGATACTGTATTAAAAATTTCGTTCTATTATTCTAAATTTCCCTTACTTTAAACGAACCCGTGGAGCTACTTAAATCTATACATTCATATACATTTTCTTACAGAATAGACTGACCTTTTCCAAAATGATTGTCGATTACTTAAGAAAAGTCACAAAACTTCAATGCCTCACCTGAGGATGGAAGAACATTTTGACAATATAAATGCATGCAATTGGAGGAAAGAAAGAAAAAAAGGTGATGCGCACCTTGTAGGGCCTCCGGAGGTCTTTCTTGGTGTGCCGCATGACGATGAGGGCCAGGAACGTCATCCCGTAGAAGAGCCACGCGGTGAAGCTGAAGAAGTCGATCAGGCTGCCGATGTCCCCGGGAATGATCATCAGGATGGCTAAGATGGCCTGGATGGAAAGAAAAAAGCGTGAGCCAGTTATGAAGTACAGTAATCCCTCGTTACAGCGATCATTCGGATATATCGTACTTTTCCTTTGTCCCCGAAAAGGTATTTTTATATTTTCGAAAAATATTTTTTTGCATTTGATATCAGAGAAAAAACAAAAAGTTCTGTCAAGAACTAAACGAGCCTACTTTCCCGCACATCGACATCGGCATTCTAGCATCTAATCAATATTCTCTTGAATATCTGAAACTGAAAATTATGTCAAACATACCTTTATAGCACTTAAAGCTGATTTCGAAAAGCAAAATATACCCCTCTCATCAGATGAAATGGACACGTAAAAAGTAAATAAACGAGTAAATAAAGTTTTGTCGCACCTTTTAAAGAATGTAACTGTTATAGTTCTTCCGTAGAAAAATTTCACAATCGTTTTCAAAAGAAAAAAAAAGAATAAATAAAATAAAAGTACGAAGAACATCAAAACACATTTTATCAAAGAAAGAAAAAAAACCTCGTTCGTTAATAAAATGTCTCGAATTTTATTTTTAATCCGTTGCCAGTTGTTAAATATAAATAAAGAATAAAATGCTCTAGTGAATGAACAATTTTTGTAATCAAAAAAGAATATCGTCTGCCAAAAAAAAATAAATAAATAAAAATAATAATAATTAATTAAACAACAAAAAAAAAAAATGAATAAATAAACAAAAAATCGTCTGCCCAGTCAGTCTTTTTTTTCTGAGCCTGCATTTCCGCCATGTTTGCGGAGTCGGAGTTGGAATCAGAGTCCTCACAGAAGATTTTTCAGAAAAGTACTTAACATACATTATTTGTCAAAACCGTTTTCTTACAAAGTTAGTTTGAAGGATATCCGTCTTTAAGTTCAGAATCAACATTCAATTTAAATTTCCCAGTAGGCGCTCATGTTAAAAATTTTTCTGAATAGTTCATCATTGAACGAAAAATGGTTCAAATTGAAAAGTGAAGTATGGGAATGAGTCTCTCCGAGATCTTTCGAACAAAAAAAATTTATTCAATTCAGACGGTTCACTTAAAAATTATTAGGCGGAGAAAGGTAGCTTGAACGGTTCAATGTTGAACGAAAAAATGATCACATTGAAAATTTTAATACGGTAATGAAGTATCCTTGCCGATATCTTTCGAACAAAAAAAAGTTTGTTTAAATCGGACTGTTCACTCAAAAGTTATTAGGGGTGACAGCTTGTTTGAACGGTTCAATGTTGAACGAAAAATTATTCAAATCGAAAATAAAGATACGGGAATGAAGTATCCTTGAAAAGATCTTTCGAACAAAAAAAAGTTTGTTCAAATCGGACTGTTCATTCAAAAGTTAGTATCGCGGGACCGGTTGTTTGAACGGCTCAAAGTTGAACCAAAAATTGTTCAAATCGAAAAATCAAATATGGGAATGAGCTGTACTCGCCGAGATCTTTCCAACAAAAAAAAGTTCGTCCAAATCGGAATGTTCATTCAAAAGTTATTAGGGGGGGACAGACAGACCGACCGATCGACCGACAGACCGACATACAAATTCCCCATCTCAATACCCTACTTTCAAATTTTTAATTTTTCGATATTCATTTTACTTCTTTATTTTTTTAACTTGGCGATATTTTCTGGACTTGGCGATATTTTTTTTAAACTTGGCGATATTTTTTAGATGCATTAAGCTACTCTTAATACTTTTTTCGTCTTTCTTTTATTTTTAACGGGAAAGTAGGCTAAAAAGAGGTGTATTTTTTATAGAAAATTGTTTCCTTTTTAGCCTACTTTCCCGTTAAAAATAAAAGAAAGACGAAAAAAGTATTAAAAGTAGCTTAATGCATCTAAAAAATATCGCCAAGTCCAAAAAAAATCGCCAAGTTAAAAAAATATCGCCAAGCCAAAAAATATCGCCAAGTTAAAAAAATAAAGAGGTAAAATGAATATCGAAAAATTAAAAATTTGAAAGTAGGGTATTGAGATGGGGAATTTGTGTGTCGGTCTGTCGGTCTGTCTGTCCCCCCCCCTAATAACTTTGGAATGAACATTCCGATTTGGACAAACTTTTTTTTGTTGGAAAGATCTCGGCGAGTACAGCTCATTCCCATATTTGATTTTTTCATTTGAACAATTTTTGGTTCAACTTTGAGCCGTTCAAATAACCGGTCCCGCGATACTAACTTTTGAATGAACAGTCCGATTTGAACAAACTTTTTTTTGTTCGAAAGATCTTTTCAAGGATACTTCATTCCCGTACCTACATTTTTGATTTGAACAATTTTTCGTTCAACATTGAACCGTTCAAACAAGCTCTCACCCCTAATAACTTTTGAGTGAACAATCCGATTTAAACAAACTTTTTTTTGTTCGAAAGATATCGGCAAGGATACTTCATTACCGTATTTAAATTTTCAATTTGAACATTTTTTCGTTCAACATTGAACCGTTCAAGCAACCTTTCTCCACCTAATAACTTTTAAGTGAACCGTCTGAATTGAATAAACTTTTTTGTTCGAAAGATCTCGGAGAGACTCGTTCCCATATTTCACTTTTCAATTTGAACCATTTTTCGTTCAATGATGAACCGTTCAGAAAAATTTTTAACATGAGCGCCTACTGGGAAATTTAAATTGAATGTTGATTCTAAACTTAAAGGCGGATTTCCTTCAAACTAACTTTGTAAGAAAACAGTTTTGATAAAAAATGTATGTTAAGTACTTTTCTGAAAAATCTTCTGTGAGGACTCTGATTCCGACTCCGACTCCGCAAACATGGCGGAAATGCAGGCTCAGAAAAAAATGACTGACTGGGCAGACGATTTTTTGTTTATTTATTCATTTTTTTGTTTAATTTATTATTATTATTTTTATTTATTTATTTTTTTTTTGGCAGACGATTTTTTTTTTATTACAAAAATTGTTCATTCACGAGAGCATTTTATTCTTTACTTATATTTAACAACTGGCAACGGATTAAAAATAAAATTCGAGACATTTTATTAACGAACGAGGTTTTTTTCTTTCTTCCATAAAATGTGTTTTGATGTTCTTTGTACTTTTATTTTATTTTATTTTTTTTTTCATTTGAAAACGATTGTGAAATTTTTCTACGGAAGAACTATAGCAGTTACATTCTTTAAAAGGTGCGACAAAACTTTATTTACTCGTTTATTTACTTTTTACGTGTCCTGATCATCTGATGAGAGGGGTATATTTTGCTTTTAGAAATCAGCTTTAAGTGTTATAAAGGTATGTTTGACATAATTTTCAGTTTCAGATATTCAAGAAAATATTGATTAGATGCTAGATTGCCGATGTCGATGTACGGGAAAGTAGGCTCGTTTAGTTCTTGACAGAACTTCTTGTTTAAAATAAAAGAACAAAAATGGCATGTTTCCCAAAAACTTTATTTGTTGCACTTTAAGCAGCAACTTTCGACCGTATTCCACTGTAAAACAATAAAAATACTTCTTTTTCAATTTTGAAAAAAGTAGAAAAATTTCCGTTTGTTTTTATTTAGAAAATCGTCCTAATAGGATAATAAATTAACCTTTCGGTAAGCGCACATGTCATTAATTTGCATGTAATCAAGTCGTTAGTTTTTATGACTTCGGTTTTGTAGCGTTTTCGGATAGATCGCGTTTTGTTGTTGTCTTTCGATAAACACGATATAACGAAAAGCTACTGTAATTTTATTACTTTTTTAACGTCTAAACCTGGTATTTGAACTTCTTTCATTAGGGAGGAAGAAGGACGTATTAGGGGAATGTGACGCAAAGGGAAAAAAAATCATAAAGAGAGGGACAATTTCTCTAAAGGGTATTTTTAAAGATCATTTTGTTGTTGACTTCTGATCAGTGGTTGGAAAAACTACAGTTCTTTTGTAGCGAACTACAACTACAACTACTTTGTTATAAATGTAGTTAACTACAACTACAACTACTTTTTTGAAATGTAGCGACTACTAACTACTTTTGAATTGTAGTCGCTACTTCGCTATTTTTTAAAGAATAAATAAATAAAAAGCATATACCGTTTGAGGATTGACCGAAAACATTCGAAAAGTGGTTTACATTAATAAATTAATTCATTTGAATATGTAATAGAACTAAGAATTGTCTTTTAATTTATTTTTTACTTTTCCTTTTTGTTCCTTTTTTTTTTTTTGCTAAAATTTGTCCTTTTTAGACTTTTTTTACAATTTTTACGACTATTCGCCACAAGAAAGGGTTCAAAATTTAAATGATTGAAAGAATTCAACCTTCAATTTCTTTTTAATTTCTTGCCTGGGAATATTTAGGAACGTGAAAATTATTTGAAGGAATATAGAAATTATGATACCAAATAAACCAATGACATCAAACAGATAGAATGTATTTCGTCAAAATGATGTATCTAAGGATCAGCTCATATTTTTATGATTCTTATTTCTCATTGCGTCCGCTGCTGTACTCGTGCTAGATTTGCACCAGTCAGAGTTAATTAAAAGTTGTTTTTTTTCCCCTTCATTCTCTGCTTTTTTTTCATTTATTATTTTTTTTAATTTAAAAGTAGTTTCCAGAAATCGCTACACACTACTATTTTTTTGTATCGCGCTACTCACTACTCTACTTTTTTTAAAAAGTAGTGCGCTACACTACAAACTACTAAAAAATGTAGCTACTTCAGTAGCTTCGCTACTTGTAGCACGCTACTTCCGACCACTGCTTCTGATTCAATCTTACAAATAAATGTACGATTGTGTTAGAAAAAAAAAGTTTCAAATTTGATTACCCCTTTGGATACCGTTTCTGGGGTAAAAAGGGTTTTCAATACATAGAGATTAATGCGGAAGCAACTTAAATGCTACCCTTGAGTAAGCCTGAAACTGTGTTATATTTGAGTTGAACTTTGAAAGTCTTTGCTTAAAAACTATCTCATCAAGTTTTTTTTTCAAAGTTGACTAAATCTCAAACAATTATTACTGTATCCGTTCTATTGAATTCGCTTTGCAGTTCTTTTCTACCTCTCGTTTTGGTTTGTAGCAATTCTTATACTTCTACATTTTGCAATTATTTTTGCTCTTGATATGAACCATTATTTCTAAAACTGAAAAGTCCTCTCAAGTTTTAATGTGCTTGTGTGTGTGTGGGGGGGGGGGGGGTCCTAGTTAGTACAGTTGAGTTTCGATAACTTGAAGCCGATAACTCGAATACTCTTTTTTCTTGAAGATTTCATTAAGTCCCAAACTCTTGTGAAAGCTCTGAGAACTTCCTATAACTCGAACTACCAATTATTTGAAGCGTTTAGCCGGTCCCTTTGGACTTAGAGTTATCGAGACTCAACCGTAATCAGTGCACAAGGAGTTCGTCAACTTCATTCTGATTTTAGAAGGGATTCGCAATGGAAAGAAAGGTTGAGAGGTAACTTGAATCATATCCCATACGCAAAATATACATGTATCTTTTTCTCAAAACACAAGTAGGCTAGTGTTATTGGTTAGTTGTTTTACCGGAGACAAAGAAAGCGCCTCAATATATCTTTTCAAAACTCAACTCTTTTTTTTATTCATTATCTAGATATATACAGGAAGGGCCATGCTCCACATCGACGTAAAGCAGAAAAATTAGACAGAAGCGTAAAATTTATTCAATGGTGGTCCTATGGAAAGTACCCGGATTTTTGGTTTCTGCCTTCAGTTTCGGTCGCGTTTTACGCTGATGTGGAGCATGGCCCGAACTCTTATCGCTTTGAGACATTAGATTGGTTATCGGAGTTTCGTTTTTGGAGAGATAGCAAAGTTTCGTTTCGGTTCTAATAGATGTTTGGTCTCGCATTCTATACTCACGTTGAATATGAGGGCTGGTGAGGGTGTGTGCCGCCGCACGTGCAAGTACGATAAGATATCAACAAGGTGTCCCTCGCGAGCTGCGACGTAGCATAGCCTGGAAAGAAAGATCAAGTTACGTGAAACATCAAGTTTGATAAAACACACG